>VWZV01007894.1:0-76043 GCA_013397155.1 Irena cyanogastra
GGATTTTTAGGCGCAGCCACTGACGAGCACCTCACCCAAAAGCTGAATTGGCGTACAGATGTTCCAGTTTGGGTGGAGCAGTGGCCGCTGAATAGAGAAAAATTAAAGGCGCTCAATCAGCTCATGGAGGAGGAGTTGGCCAAGGGGCACATTGTGAAGACCCATAGCCCCTGGAATTCCCTGGTGTTTGTCATCAGGAAGCCGGGGAAGGACAGATGGCGCCTTCTTCACGACCTGAGACAAATTAATAATGTGATAGAGGACATGGGGGCTCTTCAGCCAGGGATGCCATCCCCAACTATGCTCCCCCAAAATTGGAATCTGGCTGTAATAGACATCAAAGACTGTTTCTTCCATATTCCTCTACACCAAGCAGATGCACCACGTTTTGCCTTCTCGGTTCCCTCCATCAACCGGGAAGCTCCTATGCGGNCATCAACTGGGAAGCTCCCATGCGGCGTTACCATTGGCGTGTTCTCCCACAGGGGATGAAGAACAGTCCAACTATTTGCCAATGGTACGTCGCCAGAATTCTGTCCTCAGTTCGCGCCAGAGCTGGGAATGTCCTTATATACTATTACATGGATGATATACTAATTTGTGCCCCCGATGGGGATGTGCTTGGAGGAACACTGAAGGACACTATCACAGCTTTGTCCGCGGCAGGATTTGAGATTCAAAAGGAGAAAGTGCAGCACCTACCACCTTGGAGGTACCTGGGCCTGGAGATCTCCAACAGAACCATCACACCCCAGCGGCTGGAGATCTCCAACAATCCAAAGACCTACAGGGATCTCCATCGACTGTGTGGGTCTTTGAACTGGGTCAGGCCCTGGCTGGGGCTCACCACGGGGGAGCTGTCTCCTCTCTTCAATTTATTAAAGAAGGGGGCAGAGGAGCTGGATTCCCCGAGGGCCCTGACTCAGGAGGCCAAGGCGGCTCTCCAGAAGGTAGTATCCACCTTGTCAAGTCAGCAGGCACACCGCTGCCGTGAAGACCTTCCCTACTGCTTCATCATCTTAGGTAAGCTGCCACACCTACATGGGCTCATCTTTCAGTGGGATGCAGGCCAACGGGATCTCCTCTTGATCATAGAGTGGGTGTTCCTTGGCCACCAGGCATCCAAAAGTATCACCAGGCCACAAGAGCTGATGGCCCAGCTGATCATCAGAGCTAGGGCTCGTCTGCGGCTGTTGGCCGGGTGTGATTTCACACGCATCCACCTCCCCATCCAAACATTGACGGGGAGGTTGTCTAAGGAAACTCTTGAGCATCTGCTCAGACAAAATGAGATCTTACAATTTGCACTGGATAGCTACACTGGACAAATTTTAGTTAATAATCCAGGCCATCCAATGTTCAATACAGAATTTAATTTGATCCCAAAAGACATCCAAAGTCGCAAACCACTGAAAGCTCTGACCATTTTTACAGATGCGTCTGGAGGATCCCACAAGTCAGTAGTGACTTGGAGAGATCCTCGAACTCAGAGGTGGGAGACCGACATTAAGATTGTCGAGGGCTCTCCTCAAGTCGCTGAGTTGGACCCAGTCGTCAGGGCTTTTGAGAAATTTCGGCAACCAATTAGCTTAGTCACCGATTCGGCTTATGTAGCAGGCGTAGTATCCAAAGCAGAAAATGCAGTGCTCAAAGAGGTTTCCAACCCAGAGATTTTTAGGTTGCTCTCCCGGCTTGTGCAATTGGTCTCCCACCGAGAGCATCCTTTCTATGTGATGCATGTGAGGTCACACACTGACCTCCCAGGTTTTATCAGTGAGGGAAACAGCCGAGCGGACGCCCTGGCCGCACCTCTACAGCTGGGCGGGCCACTTAACAGCTTCCAAAAGGCCCGCTTGAGCCATCAGCAATTCCATCAGAATGCCCCAGGGCTGGTCCGCCANGGTGCGCTAATTTCACCTGCGGCAGGACCAAGCCAGGGCGATTGTGGCCACATGCCCCTAGTGCCAAACCACCGCCTTACCATCTATGGGTTCCGGGGTGAATCCCAGGGGGCTCAAGAGCTGAGAGGTGTGGCAGACAGATGTGACTCATGTGCCGGAGTTTGGGAAGTTTAAATATGTGCATGTCTTGGTGGACACCTTCTCGGGAGCAGTCTTTGCCTCGGCCCACACAGGAGAGAAGGCCGCGGATGCGCAGAAACACCTCATGCATGCATTCGCAACCTTGGGGATCCCTTCCATCATTAAGACGGACAATGGCCCAGCGTATACCTCCAAGGCATTCAGTGAGTTTCTGCAGAATTGGGGAATCCGGCACAAGACCGGTATACCACACTCCCCCACGGGCCAGGCTGTGATACAGCAGACCCATCAGACCTTAAAGCAAGTCCTCCACTGCCAGCGGGGAGACCTCCATGCGCTGTCACCTCACTTCCGGCTCTGCAAGGCATTGTTCACCATCAACTTCCTGAACTGTGCCTTCGACAGACCGGAGCCGCCAGTCCTGCGGCATTTCCACCAGCCGACAGAATGGAAGACAGAGGATCGTCCCAAAGTCTTAATTCGGGACCCCGACTCAAAGAACATCCCGGGACCTTTCCATCTCATCACCTGGGGACGGGGATACGCTTGCGTGTCCACACCCTCAGGGGTGAGATGGATCCCTAGGAAGTGGGTCAAGCCCTTCCTCCTACCACCAGAAGAGGGCCCCCCGGAAGAGATCAATCCTGACTGTGCTGCAGACCCCACTGATGCTGCGGTGGCCTCAAACTGCAGGCACCGCAAGGAGAAGGAGAAGAACTAGGATCCCCATGAGCCCGAAAATTCCCCCTCAACCACACCTATTAACCTTTTCTTCTGTTTGTTTATTTTAGTTGAGCGAGCATCCAGCATGGGCAGTTCCACCTATGCCCTTTTCGTCTATTGGCCCCTCCTCTTTGGCTGGCATCTCCAACCCTCCGTGGACGTGTGGATCATGCCACAGCCCCGAAAAACGTCTGGGTGACCTTGGCCCATGCCCTCGAACAGGACCATCTGTGTTTATCTACGGCAGCAGCAGAGGATCCCCTGTCAACATGCCTGGTGGGGATCCCTAATCAAGCAAAGGAGTATCTGGTCTCCATGCTAGAAATTCAAGAAAAGATCAATAAGAATAATCCCCCAAACAAAATCGTAGAGTTATTTAATTACCAAGGTTCTGTTACCCATATCCCCACTCCTGTGGTTAACCCTCTTTCTGTTTGGCGTAAGTGGGCCTTTTTTCGTTATGTTGCCCGAAATGAGCACCAAGAGTTTGAGCGTTTAGGTTCTGCTCGTGCGCCCTTTTGTATTTCTTTTCTTACCAACTCCCATGCTGATCCCAAATCTTTTGACCAGATTATCCCCCACAAGATTAATTTTACAATAGAACATTGGTGCGATGAAGTGTACCAAGTTATCGGTCCCGCCAGCGTTGACATCGTCCCAAAGACCCTACCCAAGGGGGTGTTTTTCATCTGTGGAGACCAAGCATACGCAGGCATCCCCTCTCGCCTGTACGGAGGCCCATGAACCCTAGGGCGTCTCACGCTTGCCAATCAAAACGTGACCCAAATTCCGATTTGGCGCGCAAAGCCTCATAGGGCAAAAAGGGGTGCAAACCGATTGGATGAGCACTGCGACTCCGAAATTTATCATTGGGCAAAGTCAAAAAGAGTCGCTGTCTCGATTTTCCTCCCATGGGTGGCAGCTGCCAAGGCCCTAGGTTAACTCGGCAAAGTGGAGTGCTGGGTCACCAAGCAAGCGAATTTGACTTCGAGAGCCCTCAGTGACCTCCTCGCAGACGAGGAAATAACCAGGAAGGCCACCTTACAAAACAGGGCGGCCATTGATTTCCTGCTGCTTGCCCATGGGCAGTGGGTGCCAAGAGTTCGAGGGGCTGTGCTGTTTCAACCTATCATGCAGAAGCCAGAGCATCCACGCGTCCATCCAGGAGATGAAACATCTTGTTGGAGAAGTCCAGCAAGAAAACGAAGACTGGTTTAAGAACTTGTTTAAAGGATGGGGCCTCTCCGGCTGGGTTCTCTCCATTTTTAAAGACATTGTTTATTTTTTTGTCGTTTTACCTTTAATCTCTCTTGGTTTCAGCTTGCTCAGGCGGCTCGTGACAACAGCGCTTGCTCCATCAAATCAGGGAAGACCTAAGTTCATCGCTGCTGCCTCCGTCGACCCGAGCCCACCGGAGGACAGTGACCGTGGATGGTGGGACGAGACCCGACAGGAGGGCACGCAAGTCTAGCAAGCCAGCCAGAGAGATTTTACCACCTCCTACCTTTTCTTTCGAATTTAATAAAAAAGGGGGAGATGTGGTATTTTGTTTTTTAAGTTGGTTCAGTTTCAGTTAGGCAGTTTATGTTAGTTAAGTTAATAATGGTTTATTCTCATGTACCCCCTCTTCCCTTCTCTCATGTTGGTACCTTCCAAGTTATTTTTGTCGGTTTTTCCCGCCTTGTTCCCTGCCAATCCTCGGTATCCCTGCCCAAACCCTTGTCAATCTCCCTTGCCCAACCCAAAACCTTCTAGAACCTTCCCTATCAATCATCCCTTTCCCTGCTAAGGGTTGGTTCCCTATAGTTTTCCCCTCCTGTGCATTCTGTCCATTCGTTCCTTGTCGTTCCTCATCCCTCCCCTAAGGGACCCCCATTGGTTCCCCTGCGTGCCAGCCCTCCTTCTGCTGAGGGTTTAAATCACCTTCCCGAGCCTGGCTCGGGGCCATTTTGCTTCTCTCCGTTCCTGGAGAATAAAACTCTCTTTGGACCTAAGAAGTGAGTGGCCGCTCCTTCACCTCCTTACCCTGCTTCTCTCGTGGGGAACGCCATATCTTGCAGGAGCTCCCACACACCCGAGTTGTTGCTACTGGCTGCCAGCGTGTGGGGCTTGCTAGCCAGGGCTCTCTACCTGCCCAGCCGCTGGCCGACTGTGCCAGAAAGCAACAGTGTTGTTCATGGTTATGAAGCTTCAGATCAAGTTATTTTGTAGTTTCATTGAACTACAAATTGTCGTTAGGTTTTAACTTCGTAAATTACCAAGCCACTTTCAAACCACAAAGAATGTATTTACAATTTTCCACATCAGATGTTATACTGACCCTATTTCTGACAGCTTTTTAATTTCATATTCATTCTAATTCAGTGTGTTCATTAATATTAATATGAAATTTAATCTCATTTTCTGAATTTATTATAAACATTAAATAAATGTACATTTTTCATTTCTTCCTGTTACCAAACCACTTCCAGCCTGCTTGATATTTTACCAAAAGCTTTAAAAGAAAACTGCTGAAAGATCTATAATGTAGGTACAGATTTTTGGGAATGATGGTAAAGGGAAAAGTATATTTTTAATGTGACATTTTGCCCAGAAAAACATTGTCAATTTAAATGCAGTTTTGATAATGCTTACATGTATTAAGAAAGAGAAATGTGTCCAGAAAACAAGGTTCTCAGGGAAAAAAACCCAAACCTAATGTGTGTTTTATGACAATCCAGGTTAAAGCCATGGAATTATTTATGGAAGAAATGTAAATTAGAACAAATTAAGATAACATAAGATATAAAAAAATGTTATTTAAATGGCTGTAATAGTTTATAAACCTTTATGTAATTTAAGATAATGAGCATATGCTCATTCAAATTCACATGTAATTGTTCTATTTTGTTAATTTCAAATTAGAAGTATAACTTCATCTGCAATTTCATTTAATAATTTTAATGCAGCAGAGTATTCCAATTTGGTTTTTATATCTTTTATATACTTGTCCCATAATTTAAAAAAAAAAGTTACATAGGTAAATTATGGAATGGGAAAGAACCTTCTAACAGCTTTCTAATAGATAAAATATGATGGATATAATTCTAGTAACACCAAACAAGAGGTGACCACAAATACCTAGGATTTAGTAATTTAGGATTTTATGGATTAAGACTAACTGTGTAAGCTCAACCATAGCCCTAGCAGGAAACAAGTGCAGATGGTGTGCTACTCAGCCCATAAACCTGTTAGAAAGATGTTATTTCACCAGTGTCTCTTACTCAAGTGATCTGTTGGACAGGGTGTGTGATGCAACCAGAACTAGAGAGATGTAAATGCTCTTGAATTCCTTCATTCATTGTCAGAAAGGTTTGTCAATAAATTTTCTACTGTTGGTAGAAATTAGGTATCTTATTCTTCTAAATGTTTTAATGATTCATGACCTTGGAAGAACTTAGACAAGTGACAGAAGCAATACTAGGCAAGTGGTGTTATCTCTGTCTGAACAGAATAATAACAGGCAGTCTCTGACTTTATCTTCTGCATTGTCTGGAAGCTAAAGAGAAGCAACTCTGCTTGAATAATGTTCTGTAAATTACTGCTACAAATCACCATTCTGGGGTCAAAGTTGACAACTTCCAGAAATTAAGGTGAGTAAAGATTATGAAAGAAAGCAAAACAGAGAAATAGAAACACAACCACATATAGAGTCAGATATCGTGGCTCACACAACTATCTACATTTTCCCAATTTGTTAGTGTAAAATGGAATTTCTTAACAGGTAAATATAAGATGAAGTTATGTTAAAATAATAATACTTGTCTTTTGAAAAAATTACTCAGCATGTCTCTAAGCTATGAAAGATTCAGTGCAACTGGCCATTGAGATACAAATCCTACAAACAGAGATGTACTTGTATTTTTAACACAATTCTAAAAGACAAAATGGTAATTAAAATAGAAGTAATTTTGAATAACACTTGTTCAAGTATCTTTTGGGAAAATCCTAGGATGTCAACCTAAGAATGTTAGAATAACTGATAATATTTTAAAGATATTGTAGTCTAAAAGTGTGATTTGATGGTGCCACAGCATATTTTAAAAATTGTTTTTAGATTGGGAGGAAGAATATTTCTGCTGTAAAAGGGGCTGAAAACTTTAATCTTCTATAAAAATAAGTTTTAAATTATCATAAAATTTAAATCTATAAATGGGATATTGATCTAGAAATGGGGAAATGAAAGAAAATTAATCTTTGCCCCTTGACTAAAGAAATGTGATGATGCTAAGACTGAAATAGGTATAAATCTAGCATAAGGGTAATCAAAAAACCCAGCAAATACTATATACTAGAAAAAGACAAAATGCCATAGAGATCTTAATGCCCAAATTCACAGGGTCAGGTATACATGACATCACATTTTTAACTATAAGAATGTGCCAAAAGTTCCTAGATGTTTGTAAATGTAAAGATATATGTGTATTCAGGTCAAGAAGCAATTAAACAATGTCCACATTTTTGTGAATATAACTCCTGTGAACATATATTTTTGAAAAAGGAAAAATTAAAAACATTAGGCCCAATACTGCGTGGCACTTTCTTTGCAAGTTGAAGTAAATCCGTATGACAGCTCACAGTATTTAGCCATGACATTCATTAACTCAAGAACAATTACTGTGTAATATCTATGCAATGCATTATCCTTATTTATTGTTAGTTTTATTTTTGCTCATGAAGAAAACTTTCGATTCTCCTTTCTCAATTCTTACTGTTCTTTCACAGCAAGTTTTTAAACACTGACCGACCATACTTCAAATGGTAACCCAAAATAATTAATTTCATTTTATAAGAATTTGCTAAGACAGTTGGACACAATAGGGGTTTCTTTTGAAAAGGCACTAATAACATTAATCAAGGATTTCTTGAATTTCATTGTAACTCCCTTCCTTTGTGAAGCCATATTTAGTTTACACTTGGGATTTGTTTTGTTGGGGTTTTTTTGGGGGGGGGTTCTGGTTTGTTTTTGTTGTTGTATTTTTATTAGAAGTACTTGTTGGAAACACTCTCTAGGGCAAAAAAGATATTTATTATAACATTCTGCCCACACTATACAGCATAATGACTCACATAATTAATGAAAACCACCAAGTTAACTCCATAATGGTTTTCAGAACTACATGAAACTTCAGTACCTGCTAGTTAAAGTACTGAGGATCTATAAAGGTAAATGCAAAGCTATAAAATTAACTCCTTAATCCAAGTCACTCAGTTACACTAATACTACATGAAAATATGGTAATGCTTACTTTACCATAATTTGAGTTGAGGGGTGAGAAGATGATCCTAAACTTTCATTGAACTTTCTTCACATTTTTAAAAGCTGTTTGGATACCTCTCCTTCACATGTAATAACTTTTCATTGTTACACCCAGTGTGCTAAAAGAAAATACACACAATTAATTGCTGAGGGGTGATAAAGGCAAGTCCTGCACCCCTAGTATGTGGTCAGCTTTACCTTTGCAGTCTCTTACAGTTACAAATTGCAGCAGCTGCTTTTATTTCATCTGCAAAAGCCATAACCTCTCTTTGGCTGCAGAGCTGATTCATTAGAGGCTAGGTAAACGTTTGTGGCATTTTGAAGGCTAAATATTACTTCCCATCAATTCCTCGTTTCAGCCTGCAGTGTTTTTGAACCTGTTTATGCAAGGCTCAGGAGACTGAAGCAAATTTGAGAAAAGTGAGGCAGCACAGCATCAACTGCTCCAGATTTGCTGCTTCTGTTCCCTGAGGCAACTCAGTGGGGCAGGTGACATTTAACTATGCTTACAAAAGCTAAGTAACAAAGAACTGATTGCTTTCTGGGTTATTTAAATTATTAGACATTTTTAGATGGCAGGTTGAGGTACCTGACGCAAAGCCACAGCTCCCCAGAGCAGCCTGGCCCCACAGCTAGGGGCTGCAGGCACACAATTTGTGCTAACTGGGAGTGGGGCTGCGGCGAGCCTCATCCCCAATGGGTACACCTGTGAGAAGCAGGTGAGCAGCGTTGAAGCAACGAAACACGGAGTGCCCAGGTGTTCTGAAAATTACCAAAGGGAACAGAGGGCACACAGGTGCAATGCGTGAACCGAGAGGGGTGTAAAAGGCTGGGCTAAAGAAGAAGGGCAGATGCTTGCAGCCATGAGGGTGACTCTGTATGGGTAGACACCTGAAGCGCTCTGCTTAAAGCCTTCTGAGATTGTGCGGCGATACTCTGTGTATTGCGGCTATCTCAACTGCGACATACGCTGCCACAGGGGCCACGCAGAGCGGCACCCCCGGCACTGCTGCCGGGCCTCTGACTGCCCGTGACAGCGGCACTGAGAGCAGCAGAGTTTCTCTGTGCCAGTACGCCTAACCAGACCAAGACCAACGCTGTAATAACACAGGGACGTGGCAAACCTAAGTGCAGCTATTTAGGTGTATTCTCCTCGAGCGCTTTTTCGGGGGCCCGTTCGGCCCTGCCTGTGGCGAGGGCAGTCACTCCCAGCAGCCTTGGCTCTCCAGCCGGGCAGTCTGTGCCCCCCGAGCGCTCCCGGGCCGGCGCCTCCCGGTGGCGGGGAGCCCGCAGGGAGCGGGGCTCCGAGCCCTTGTCCTCCCCGCCGCTACGCCCGGGAAAGGGCTGCGCTCTCGCTCCGAGCCCGCCCTTCCACCCTTACTACTCGGTGGATGGAGTGGAGGTGACCGCTGCATGCTCGAGCTAGTAACAGATGATTCCACTTTCCTGGACGGAAGAAGACAGGATGTCCCAAGTCTCGCTGCTTTTCAGTTAACTGGACTACCAGGCTCCCCTCTGCATGTCCACTGCAAAACCGGTCGGAATGGCTCGTAACTTACCACAGGACCCGCTGAAGGTGAGAGGGGGCTTAAAACACACTCTGTGGTCAGGTTGAGGTACACTGACCCTGAGAAATTTACTGGACTTGGTAGAATAGTATACTAACTGAAACAGCATCGAACAACACATCTATGCCCTATTTTTAATTTCTACTTTATTGAGTGACTTAACACAGTTTTTGAACAGTTTTCTTTGTTAAAGCTGATTAGAACATCTAATAGTCTGAGTGATCACAAACTCCTCTATCTCTGTCTGGGCTAATACCTGTTCTTAATTAAGCTCAGGCTTCTAGGACTGCTTTATCTAGAGAGCAATATCTCTTTGTAATTGATTAAAGTAAATATATACCTTTTCTTGCATCCAGTAGATGAATGCAAATAATGAAACTACACATTTCTAGAAGAGCTCTTGAACCTAAATCAATCCACAGTAGATGATGAAAGCAGATTTTTTTTTTAATGGCTTTTTAAAATTTTTATTGATTTTTTTTTTTTTTTTTTTTTTTTTTTTTTTTTTTTTTTTTTTTTTTTTTTTGATTTAGACTCTTTTATCTTGGGAACATTTGGAAGAGTTAGTCCCATAATTGATTTCTACATTTTCCCAAGAGATCATATCTAGTATTTTCAGAATCTTGTTACAGAAGTTAATTAAAGCATCTCTAGCACACTTTCATTTGCTGCAACACAAGTAAGATTAATACACTCAAAGTGTCTATGCTTCAGTTGAGAAAAAGCATTCGGTTAACAAGTTGTGACAAAAGTATTACACTTGGATATTAAATTGCATATTTAAAGATGTATAAAATTGACAACAAAACTTGAAAGTAAAATTAAGTAAACGAAGATACAAAGATGTGAATAAATAGGGACATGCATAAAAGTAGAAGTGAGAATGGCTACTTTTTCTAAAGCACACAACAATACATATCAATAAGTTTGTACTATACCAAGGAGTACTCAGTACAGCACAAGTCATTTTATGGGAGGAAGTTTTAGGCGTCTTGGTTTTTAGTCATTGAGAAGTGAGGAAAAATATGTAATTTTTTAAAAAAATTAGTGTCTTGAAAAATAGAAGTTGGAATTCCTTATTGAATGAAATACAAGTTCTGTTCAATTTTTGCTTTTTTACATCTCTATCTTATTCGTTATGACAAATTAATTTTTTAAAAATGCTGTTTTCTACAATTGATTTGCAGTTACCACATTCAACTGTCCAAATACAATGGGATTTTAAAATCCCATGTTTTTGGTTTTCAGAAAGTGGAAGATTTTGTGCGACTATTACAGCAGATTTTCTGTTTGATTCCTTTTTTTTTTTTCTGAAGTATTCACAAATGGGCAATGCCAGAAATGGGCTGAAATGCTACTTTACTTTCACTTAGCATTCCTTATGTAACTTTCTAGTTATATTTGCAATTCTAACATAAGTGTTTATATAAATTTTGAATTAATATGGCTGCTCAATTTAAATTAGGTCTAACTGGAACTGAGAAGATGAAGATCACTATGGTTTGAATAGGTATGGTTGTGTACTTGGTATCCCTAGAAATGATGACCTGTTTATGTGATACACAGTTGAATTTCCACATATGTAATAAGCTAGAATAAGTTTTTGGACATTTATATTTTCTAAGACTGTAATATCAGCATGATATATAGGGCAATTTTAACTGTATAGTAATATTCAGAATGAAGTTTAATAGAGAGTGTAGTTGAAGTTGGTTTTGACTGCTAATCCCTTCCTATGACACTCCTAAAGAACCATTGACCCAATTTGGTGAAGTGTCATTTGCAGACATTTTTCACTTTAAAATTACATGTGAGTGATTCTAATTCACTTTGGGACCTGATTCTAGAAAAGTGAGTTGACCAGAAACTATAAAAATGGAATTTGGTATGTCACTGTGTCCTGCCCTTCAGTATTGATTTCAGTATTTTCTGTACATAAATTAATCCTGAGAAGGCACTCTTGCAAGTGTCTTCTTTCTCAAATATGCTAATTATTAATCTTTTAATTACAATTTTTTAATATAATCTCCTTCAGTATTTTATGCATCAGTTGCCATGGTCACTCATCATTGTCAGTAACAGCTCATAATCATCCAAATCCATAAAGTCACACAATAGAAGAGTAAGTAAGAATTATTGTCACATTTACTGAATTTTAAATTTTAGTAATGATATCAAGGTTGTCATTTGTTACAGGAGATGTTGTGCTTACTGAGTATGTCTATATATGTGTAAAAATAGAGATGTTATTTTGGGCTTGTGTATCTGTTGCATGATTGTTTGCAGATATGGTGGACTTGACTCACACAAGAGATCACCTCTCTAATTTTTAAACAATTTATCTGGCATGGCTTGTGTTAAAGTAACTGTAGTGGGTTGACCCTGGCTGGATGCCAAACACCCACCAAATCCACTCTATCCCCCCTTCCTCAGGGGTGAGAAAATATAACAAAAGTTTCATGCATTGAGATAGAGACAGGGAGAGATCATTCATCAAATACTGTCATGGGCAAAACAGGCTACAAATAGAGATATTGAGTTTATTACTAACAAAATCAGAGCAGGACAATAAGAAGTAAAAACACACCTTAAAGACACCTTCCCCCCATCCCTCTCTCTTTCCCAGCTCTACCTTCCTCAGCGATGCAGGGAGAGAGGGAGGGGAGGTTATGGTCAGCTATGGTCCTGTTGTTTCTGCCACTGCCCAGGGAGAGGAGTCCTTCCCCTGCTCCACTGTGGGGTCACCCCACAGGAGAGAGTCCTCCATGAACTTCTCCAACACTGCTACCATGGGAAACAGTTCTTCACAAATTGTTCAATATGGGTCATTTTTCCATGGGATGCAGCCCTTCAGGCACAGCCTGCTCCAGCCTGGGTCCCTCACAGGATGATAAGTCCTACCAGGGAACCTGCTCCAGTGTGGACTCCTCTTTCCACAGGTCTACAGGTCCCTGCCAGGAACCTTCTCCAGCACCCCAGGCCTCCCAGGGAGTCACAGCCTCCTCTCAGCTATCCTCCTGCTCCAATGTGGGTCTCCTCCAGTGGGTTAATGTTGGGACATAGGATGCTATCAACTTACACTGCAAGTTTTTCTGGTTCCTGTCCCAGTCACAATTGTCCTTTCTTCTGAGCACTTTTTCTGGAACTGTGCTTGACTGGTGATACACTAAAAGTTACTTGCAATAGAAACTACTTATTTCTTAGACTCTCTTTCTTTCTATGGTATCATAAGATCTCAAGCTGAACTGGCTTTATGTAGAGTCATGTCAGTAGAAAATATGAAATTATTGAAGAAGTACAATATTGTCAATAAATGACCGTAAGTGATTTTCTGAGGCAGAGTGTGTATTGGCATGCTTTTAATTCTCTTTAGAAAAGGAATGATTATTGAAATAGTTCATGCAGTTTAAAAACATGGATTACTTTTATATAACAATTTTATATACAGTAATTAAATATTTATGTATAAAAGTTCTGAGAAAAGAAAGGTAAATCACAAGCCTAAGTAAATCTAATGAAAAGTGCTTGAACAATTTTCTCAGAGGCAATCCAAAAACAGTGTTGGGAGACTTATTTTGCCAATCACAGCTGAACAAAACAATGTATATATGAGGTCTGTTAATATTCAGCTGTTTGGATTAGAAAAGCTATAGTAATTTTATTGACAGCAATTACAACAGTCTTGAAGGAAGTTATCATTTAGAAAGCCTTGAGATTTTTACAGAAATTAAGACTGTTTTTATAGTTTCAGCTCTATAATTAGCTGAAATGGTTATGACTTTTTCTGGTGGTAATTCTTGAATTGCATAGTAGATACAAGAGAAACACTAGCTATGTGGTATGTCTTAATTCTGTCATTCTAGTTTGAGAATGTATCGCTTGGCTTATGTTAGTACTCTGTATCACATTAGGGGAGGCAGCTATGCAGCATTGCTAATACAGAATTTTTTCTTTCTCAATTTTTTGGAAATGGCTGGTCATGCTTTTATTGAATTCAAACTGAATTAATGCAGTTCTCTGTTGGCAGATGGGCTGAAATATTCTTTGCACAAACTCCAGGTTCTTCATAATGTGTTGCCATAGGCACTTCTGTAAAATTATAATTTGGTTTCAGTGAACTTTGTTCAAAACCTTGAAAATCATGCATTAAAATTTCCTAATTGGTCCTCAAAACAATCTATGTTCATATGCTTATAGAAAATTATGCTGAAATGGTCATGCCTCATCTATGGATAAGGCTTGGGAGTATATGAGAGATATTTCAAGAATAAAGCAAGCTTAAAAATACAAGGTTGTCCATATCATATGTAATAGTATGAAGCAGAAACATAAAATTTGGTATTGGTGTGATTTTGAGACCAGGAATGATTTTGGTTTCCCAGAGATAATCTCCCTATATCATACAACTGTTATAAGACAAAACCCCAGCATTTCTAATTGCTCTAATTAATTAAATTCTTACTCTGCTTAAACACAATGCTTAACCTCACTCAGAACGAGAAAGTGGATGAGGCCTTCTACAGGCAGCCAGAAGCAGTCTCAAAGTCACAGCCAACTGATTCTTTTGGGGGGCTTTTACTGGTCTTATACCTGCTGGAGAAGCAACACCGTGAAGAACAGTCCAGGAAGTTTGTGAAAAGAACTGATGACATCTTGCTGTGACAGGTAGCAGAGGATCCCACAAGGAGTGGTGTGCTGCTTGACCTTGTACTAACAACTGGAGAAGGCCTCTTTGGAGATGGGAAGGTGGAGGACACTCTTGGCTGAAGTGGCGATGAGACTGTGGAGTTCAGTACTGGGTGAGGATGAAGCAGGGCAACGAGTGAGGTTGCAACCACAGATTCTAGGAGAGTTGACTTAAGTGCCTCTTCAGGGATTGTGCTGGGAGAATCCCATGAGAACAGGCTCTGCAGGGAAGAGGTGTTCACGAAAGCTGGTTGATATTTGAGGATCACTTCTTCCGGGCTCAAGAATGATGCATCCCAATGGGCAAGAAATTGGGCAAAGGGGGCGAAAGACCTGTGTGGATAAATAAAGAATGAAGACCTGATATTACTCAAGTGTAAGCAAGAAATACATAGGAGAGGGGAAGCAGGGTCAGGCCACTTGGAGTTAATGCAGATAGGTTGTCAGACTAAGCAAAAATGGCAAAAGAAAGACAAAGACCCATCTGGAATTAAATCTGGTCAAGGCTGTAGAGGAAAACAAGAAGAAACATACCAGTAACAAAAGGAAAAGTAAGGATAGTGTGGAGGATGCTGGTAACTGAACACAGAGCAGGCAGAGTTACTGAAAGCCTTCTTTGTATTGGTTTTTACCAACAAGACCAACCCAGGAGAGTACAGTAAAGGAATGCTGGAAGGAAGGCTCCCTCGGTCAAGAAAGATTAGATTAGAGAACACCTAGACAAAATTGACATCCACAAGTCCTGATGGGATGTATCCACAAGTGCTGAGAGAACTGGCAGATGCTATAGCTAGGCAGCTTGTGATCATCTTTGAAAGATTGATTAGCAGAGGTTCCTTAGGATTGTAAGAAAGTAAAGACCCCAGTCTTCAGAAAGACAAGAAAGAGGACCCTGTCACGGCGCACTAAAATCCCGGGCCCGGCCAGCACTGTGATGGTGTTCTCAGGGGCGAGCTCTACAACTCAGGGCAGCAGACTGTGTAGGGGTGAGGGAGCTGCACCAAGGGAGGAGACAAGGAAACGGGGAGAGACCTCCTGTTTGAGTTCCATGGCAGTTTATTTCTCCCATGAAGGGGTCAGGGACGGGAGGTCGTGGCTAGTGCCACAGCAAAGGCCATGGCAGAGAGCCACAGCCAGTGCCACAGCAAAAAGCCCCTCCACAGGTTATACAACAACTTAAATATGGGGATGGGTACAGTGAAAGGATACATTACACAACCAATAAGAAGCATCAAGGGGCAGAACATAGGCAATAACTGACAGTACATAAACCAATGGGGGGTTACATAGGCAGGGAGCAACTCAGGCAAACCAATTACATGCTACGGAAACATAACTGACATAGGAGTTTCTAGAAGAAGGGGCAGGCATGGGAGAGGATTGACATGTAGGGAGGAGGGACAGGGAACAGGGGGACAGGTCTCGGCATGTTCAGGGAGGGAGGACAAAACCAATAATATGGGGGACAAAGGAGCAATCCATTAAAATGGGGGAGGGGGCTATGAAACTAAACAGGCCAAAACTAAAAATACACACTGCAACAGGACCCTGGGATTATTGGACAGTCAGCCCCATATTGACCCCTGGAAGATGATGGAGCACCCCATTCTGGAGGCCATCTCTATCCACAAGGACGACAAATAGGTGATCAGAAGTATTCAGCATGGGTTCACTAAAGGTTCATGACCAGCTGATTGCCTCTGATGAAACAACTGTCTGGATGGATGAAGGAGGAGCAGTGGATGTTGTCTATCTCGACTTCAGCAAGGCTTTTGACATTGCTCTCAAGCTATCCTCATAGGTAAACTCTGGAAACGTGGACTGGATAAGTGGACAGTGAGAACTGGCTGAACAGCAGATCCTAGATGGTTGTAATCTGTGGCATGGGGTCTTTTTATGAGCTTGTCACTAGTGGTGTTCCCCAAGGTTCACTATTGTGTCCATAATTCTTTACCTTAATTCATTGATTTCTTTGATGAAGGGCAGATGTGTCCTCAGCAAGGTCACTGATGGCACAAAGCTGGGAGCAGTGGCCAGTACCCCAGAGGGCTGTGCAGCCCTTCAGAAGGACCTCAGCAGGCTGGAGAGGTGGGCAGAGAAGAGCTGTCTGAGATTCAACAAAGGCAAGTGCAGGGTCCTGCACCTGGGCAGGAACACCCCATGGGCCAGCACAGACTGAGGGCTGAGCTGCTGGGAAGCAGCTCTGTGGAGAAGGGCCTGGGAGTGCTGGTGGACAACAAACTGTCCCTGAGCCAGCAGTGTGTCCTTGTGGCCAAGGAGGCCAATGGGATCCTGGGTTGCATTAGGAAGAGCATGGCCAGCAGGTCAAGGGAGGTGATCCTGCCCTTCTACTCAGCCCTGGTGAGCCTCACCTGGAGTGCTGTGTCCAGTTCTGGGCTCCTCAGGACAAGAGAGACAGGGAGCTCCTGGAGCAGGTCCAGTGAAGGATTCTGAAGATGATGAGGGGACTGGAGCATCTCTTATGAGGAAAGGCTGAGGTAGCCTCTCAAGAAGAGATGTCTGAGAGGGGACCTCATCAATGTCTATCAGTAGCTGAAGGGAGGGTGTCTGAGGATGGATCCAGGCTCTTCTTGGTGGTGCCAAGCAATAGGACAAGAGGAAATGGGCAAAAATGGGTCACGGAAAGATCCACCTGAACATGAGGAACTTCTTTACTGTGCAGGTGACTGAGAACTGGAACAAGTTGCCCAGAGAGGGTGTGGAATTTCCCTCACTGGTGGTATTCAAGAGCTGTCTGAACATCCTGTGCCATGTGGTCTAGGAAGACCTTGCTTGAGCAGGGAGGTTTCCACTGTGGACAAATGTATTGCATAATCTATAGTAAAATTGGAAATAAGACTCCCAATATCTTAGGCTAAAATAATAATAACTGTTATGCTCACCCAGTCACAAAATCTTTTTTAAACTTTACCACCAGATGGCAATCTAACATTAAAGTTTGATCATTGGTGACAGGTTTTTGAGCATGTTCTGAGATACTGTTCTTTCCTCATTTTGCTTTAAGTAGTACTGAATTTGCTTTAAAAGACACTGAATTAGGCCTTACAAGCAATATTGATACTGTATTATGAATTCTGAAAAATTGCATAATACACTTCCTGCTTTCATGTAGAAATGGCATCAAAGGTTTTATTTTGTTTTTAAATATGTTTTAAATATGAGGAACTCTTTGACCAGGATCTTACATTTTCCACGTGAAAATGAAATGCAATTCCTCTAAACTAAATTAAAAAGAAAACCCAAACAAAAAAAAAGCAAACCAGAAAAACCCAAGTAACAAGACAAAATGACAACATAAAATATCCCAGAAGCAAACAAAGTACTTTTTCATTGGGTATTCACAAAAGTAATTTTGTTGTTCGTGAATGAAACATTTACCTGTTTAAGTGCCTAATATTTGTGAACTGAACAAGGAGCTGACTGCTGTAGGTAGTCAACATAATGACTTCGAATACTTTTGTAAAGTTTTTGTAAAGAAAACAGTTTTTTTCTTTTAATGGCATTTTAAAACCTGCATTTGTGCTTTTTTTTTTTTTTTTTTTTAGTTAAGAGGCAATTAAAGAATGCAGAGATGACAGTCTTTTAAGCAGCACCTAACTTTTAGCAGTAAGTCCTGTAATTATCACTGGAGAACATAGTTTTGAGTCCTCACCCAACTGACTCTTTGGCAACTGGTATTACCTGTACTTTTTAAAATGTCAGTGTGCATGTATTACCATTGCAGGTTTTGCAAATATCTTCTATTTGGTATTTGATTAATTTTTGATTTGGCACATTAAGTTAATCTTTGTAAAGGAAAAATACACAACAAAAGTTGTTTACAGATTGTTCAGCTTTTCATTTTTTACAGAGTGATGATTGTTTATTTTGTTTTGTAATATCCATCTTACTATTTCATTGTCAGGGTACTGCTACTATAAAAATTCTATCCTACAGTCAAGGACAAGTGAAGAGTCAGTCAATCTGAATCCCTCAGTGAGAGGTGAGAGCTTATGTTGAAGGATAACCAGGCTACATGTTTGTAACGAAAACTGAAAGGAAGTTTTCCTTAAGTTTGGTTCGTGGACGAGTCCTTCTGATAGGCTTTAAAGTACCATGAACATTCCAGAGTGTGTTTAGGAGCAAAAGTGCTAAATTACAAATTGAGGATTGATTGGGATCAATAGAGTACCATAAAAGGCACAAGTGATCACAGTTCAGATTGTTGGACCTGTGTGGCTTTCCAAGTGGAATGCTGCACTTTACAGTATCCAGTAAAGCAGAGTAACTGTGTGTGTATATGTATATACACACATCTATACATATATATATATATATATGCATACACATATATACCCTGTGATATATGATCATTACAGCCAAATCTCAGTCTTGTAGCAATGGGGAAGTCCTAGATAGAAAACAAGTCTTGAGAAGATGTGGATCTCATTATGCTGTATATGTGAATAATTTTCTCAAACATATAGCAGAAAAAAAAATCTGGGGAGTAGACGTGCTATGCAATGGTTTTGCATTACAGTTGACAATTTTAAAAAGAGGAAATGTAACAAAAATATTTTATTATGGCAGGATATTGTTTCCCAAAACAATTAATGGAGTGCTTTGTAAAGATGAGTATCAAACAATAGATATCGAACTTAGAAACAAAACCCCAAACCTACGGGTTTGACATGAATCAGAATTTTACCTAATCTGTTATAATGCTCAAGGTATTCCCAATATTCCTTTTTTTCATATGCTTTGTCTGTTGTTTAAAGAATTTCAGAGAAATATCCTAGCATGTTGATGTCTTCTCAAAGGAAAAAAATTGCAATCTTTCTACTTGCCTTATTAGGACTTACAGACATAGATATCTATAGCTATGTATATTAACTGATATATTTATATTTTACTCTAAATTTTCTTAATTTCATAGGAAGCATTTTAATGGAATACTCCAACATGTGAGGAAAACAGTTAAAGTTACATATTTTCCCCCTTTTCATTTGATTCAGGTGGATTAATCTCAGCTTTGCATGTTCACAATTTGCTATCTGGAAATCTTATTGCATAACTGAAAATTTGGCCAGCATGTATACTAAATGGCATTGATTTCTGTTTGTGAAGAAAATTCAGCACTCATGCTTATTTTCTCAGGTTTTTAGTTATTTCTTGCTCATAATCTTTCAAGATAAAGTAGTGTGCTTGAAAGGTTTCTTCATTTAAGATGTCACAGAAAAGATGTCCTTACATGTGTAGGTTTTGCCATGCAATATCTGTATCAAATCCATTGTCCAGATAATGTAATCATAGGATGGTTTGAGTTGGAAGGACCCTTAAAAATCATCTAGTTCCAACACCCTTGTCTTTACCTACTCTGGTCAAGGAAAACTCCTGCCGGAATGTAAATTAGAAAAGAATATAAATGGATAAACTTGTGTCATAGTAGACCTCACTGTCTACTCTTTTTTGTAAAATCACTGAGTAGCATGCTTTGTTTTTTGGTAAATTTTCCCCACTTCTCAGTTTGTTTGTTTTTTTTTTTTTTTTTCTGGAATAACAGTGTTCCATAAGGGAGATCTATTATGGTATATATTTTTTTTTGATGAGGAATGAGATAAAGTGTTGATCTAAAGATGGCCGAAGTTAAAATACACACCACAAAAAAGCTTCAAACACAAAAATGGATGTTCATATGCCAACCATATCAGTTTTCTGGCACTTCAGAAAAACATTTTTCTGCCACATTGCCTTTGCCTTGCACAAAACTCTTTTTCTTCCTCACAACAACCAACAAAAACTCGCGGGATGGGGAAAAAGGATGCGGATGGGCTGACAGGAAGAGCCTGTATGACTATATCAACTAAAGGCTTCTGAGTTGCTTTTGACCAGAAATTGCCTGTAGCTGAGTAATGTGATTGGCATTATTTTTTGGGTGAATTTTGTCAGGGTAATAAGACAGAGTGAAATAAATTGTTTTTCAAAGAGTTCTGCTCATCAAGGAGAGAAAATCTTGGGCATCTCATTTTCTGGCTTGTGACTATGCTGATTTTTAATTAGTGCAAAATCAGAATACTATTAATTTGGGGGGCAGAAGGGTAGTGTGCATTGGGATACATGTCTGGAGGACAGTTGTCCATAAATTATTAGCTTGTGGGCACAGAGTATGTAGTTTCATTTTTCAATGTGCTACACTCCTCTTTGTGACCTCAGGAAAGATATTGTTCCCTTATTGTACCTATGCTTTTCTTTGTAAACTCTAAATATGCTCTTAATGAGAAAAAGACTGTATGCATATGGTAGTCTATGAGAGAATGTATTGAGTTAAACAGGGACTGAACAAAGTTTGGGTAATTCTTCTCAGGGGTTGAATATAGGGGTAAGCTGTGGCTGCAATCTTATCACAAGATTCAAGATCACACAGTGATTTGGCTGCCTAGAGCCTCCTCAGCACTTTCTTCTGTTTCCTTGTGTCCTTTTGTTTTCCTCCCTTCACTTGATTAAATTTTGTTCTAGTGTTTATTTTTTCCCCTTCATTATTTGCTCATATTGAAGTAGTAAATAGCAATTTTCATTAACTACAAATTTCTTCATTGTTGAATTAGAGTTTAAAGTTATTTTAAGTTTTATTTTAATACGAATTTTATGGATTCTGAAATAAATATGTACCATCTTCTATTAATATTGAGGTATAGTTCTAAAAATACAGATAAAGCTCTTGAACTCCTTAGGATAGAGGTATAAATACCATGTAAAAGGATAGTACAAATAACTACACATAGTTGGTTCAGATCATAAAGTCATCTTGGAAATCAGATTTGTAGCTGCTTATGCAGAGAAGCAAGAAATGAAAATTGTGAGCAAGCTGAAAATACCTGCTGTCAAAATCAGCCTGTCCTGTGATCATCAGGGTTACATCCTTCTGCTGCATAATCAGTAGGTTCAGGATTGCTGAATTTGATACATTTCGGTGCAAAATTGGCTATTCTGATCTGTGAAAATGGAAGCTCAAGCTCTGCTTTTATTAACACTTAACCATTTTTGTTGTTGTGCCCAGACAGTATCTGGAGGGGAAAAAATCAACACCTAGTGATGCATATAATGCTTCCTGCAATACCTTAACAGTAGGGGGTTTTGCCTCCAGGGTAGAGAGAAAAGGGAGAGAATTGCTTGCTGTGAGCTGGAAAAGCAGCGCAGTTGGCTCTGGCAGTGAGGGGGTTGACTGACAGTCTGCAGTGCAGTGGAGTTAGCTGAGCTCCCTATATGGCTGTGGATTAGCTATATGCTAATACTGATAGGAGAGGAGCAGTACAGAGCGCAGTGAGCTGACGGTGGAGGCGATCAGCTTCAGCAGAGCTGACTCCTCAAGAGCCATGGCTGAAGGGGGTGAAGGAGGGGAAGATGAAATACAGTTCCTACGAACTGTAAGTATCTGCTTTTTATAGGTCATGTAGAACATGATTTTGAGCCTCGTGTCTGTTTTCTGTTGTATTAAAAATAAAGTGTTATTTCTGTGCTGGGCTTTGCCAAATGGCAGAATTGATTTAGTCAATGGATAAAATAAAGCAAGAATAAGAGCTTTAATAGCATCATGCAGTCTCGGTGTGTTCTTCCTCGAATCTGCTCAATAGCCAGTTTGGTATAAGGAGACCTATTTCCGCTGTAATCCCCTGTGTTTGAAGCGTCCTCGTCAACTTTGTACTTGGGTTTCTAAATGTAGCATGCCAAATATGTGACCTCTGAAACTTCTGTCTGGGTTAGATTTCACTGACATTAACAGAAGCTTTGCAAATAGGAGCGCCTTAAAATGATGAATAAACCAAGCAAGCCCCTGATGACCTCTTCTGATAAACGTGCACACAGAAGCACGTTTGTGTGTAGGGAATACCAACAGATGTTGAAGTCAGGGCTCTGCAAATGTTTGGGGTCTTTCCCCTACTTAAAAGAAGCTTATCTTTAAAAGACATAAGCATTTCTTTGGGAAGGGGTGTTAATTAGTGAAATATTCTCCACTTGGTGTAATTTTCTATAAAGAGCTCTCACACCATTCTTTCCTGAAGCTTTACACAAATCTAGTATGACAACTAATTTGGACTTTTAGGCAAGTAGTGTACATGCATTAATTTTTGGGAAGAGGATAACATCCTTTTCATGTCTCACCTTGTGTCTCATTATTTTTACCCTGCATGACTAAGAGCGTGTTGTTGTGTAACTAGCGTGGAAAAATTACCATTAAATGTGTGTATTCTTTTCCCTTCCTATGCTATCTTTACTTTGCATTTATCATAAATAATGTTCCAGAAACAGGCTCCTGTAGAGCTGATTCAGCTTTAAAAAGGTAAGTCACTAAAAACATGCTAGATTCCCAAAGTAAGAAATTACAAGATTGATTTGTGAGAGGTAGGGGTAAGTTATTTATGAGAAATAAAGGCTGGAGTGAGGTGATGGCTGATGCTGTAAGTTGTTTAGGTGTGATGAAGTGTCATTAGCACGTTTAAGAGAATTTCATGGGGGGAGGGGAGGGTGGGGGGTGGATAATGACAATGAAAAATCTTATCCAACATTCTCCCACTACAGTTTTTGGTGGTACATATTTTAGCAGATTAGGCTAGCCTTTAATCTGATACTGGAGCTTTAAATTTGCATCCTTCATCCTTTCACTTTCTAGGATGTTGCCTTGACTGAGCAGCCATCCTCAGGGATAGAGTGAGAAGCTTTGCCCTTTCATGGGTGGCCTGTGTGTGCTGCATGAGATGGCAGTTTCTGTCGCTGTGATACATTCTCATGCTGGAGTAACTCTGTTGCACTTCTTTCCAATGGTTAAAATGAAGTGCTAAATAGAGGTGCGGGCCAAAAATGGAAATAGCAAAAGGGAGACTATGCAGAAGTGTTCCTTCCACATAGCACAAGGAAATCTCCTGCAGGGGAGAGAGTGGACTAGATTTCTGTCTTGGAAGTTCTAGCTACTTCTTGCTCTAAACAATCATATTGGTTACTGCTGTCTTCTCTCCACTGTAAAACTTCCTTCACCTTCATGGTCAAGGGATGAATTGTTGTTTTAGTATACTGAGAAAGGAAACATTTATTAGCTACTGAGTGCTACAGTGGGATACACCCTCAGTACTGATTTCTTACAGCTTTTATTTCTGTCTAGCAGTGTTTGTGCTTACAAACATAAAGTACAGTAGTCCTTAAATACCCTTGCAGTGAAATTGTTAATCAATTAGGATCTTCTCTGAATCAAAATATTTTCTGGGAATTTGGATTGCTACTGAATGTTTCCAAGGCTTATGCAGCTGAATCTGTCTTTGAAAATGTTGATATCCATATTTTTATTTTTGAGTCTTTAGAGAGACATTATCTAGGATATTTAGGGTCTTGGAGATAGCTCTTTCTTGTTTAGGTATAAAATAAGATTCGATGTCTTGATTCAAAGCTATCATATGGCATTTTTTTGAAAGAGCAAGAGAATCAAATCTTAAAAATCTGCTTTAATTATTATTTTCTGCCTTAAACACAAATGTCCTTTTGTCCTCAATTTTTTGTTGGTTATGACATTTTTGTCTTCCAGATCTAAATTGTTGTTTAGTTTTGTGCCTCTCTTTATGTTCTCTCCTCATATAAAAGATTGTTGATGCATGATGATGAAATTTGTATTTGTTTCTATGGAGCAGCAACTTGTGTGCACATTTATAAGATTTGATGGAAAGCTTTTTATTATCACTTTCTGTTCCAAAACATTCCTTATATTGATTAGTTTGGCAGCAACAGGAACGAGAAACACCTAAAGATGAAATTCCAGAGAGGATAACAACATTTTCATTGTTCTAGTATGAGCATGTCTTCAGTAGTCATTTCAAATATGTCCCGATGCTCATGTAAAGCCTTTGCATGCAGTGACAGCATTTCAAGGAAGGCATTATTTATACAGTCTAATTTCTGTTCTGAATTTTTCCCTGACTTGTAGATTCAGTATGGACAT
Source organism: Irena cyanogastra (assembly GCA_013397155.1). Classification (NCBI taxonomy): domain Eukaryota; kingdom Metazoa; phylum Chordata; class Aves; order Passeriformes; family Irenidae; genus Irena; species Irena cyanogastra. The sequence continues at coordinate 24,301 of VWZV01007894.1, forward strand.
AAATATATAAGCACATATTTTTTTCTTACACTGCTACCCTGTTGTTGTGTCTTTGTTATGAAGTCTTTGTTTTCTTTCTTGTAATAATGCTTGGAATTTTTTATCTATTTTTGTAGTTGGTGGCTTCCTTCTGGTTTTGGCTTTGGGTATTCAGTGTGTTGTGTATGGAAGGGAGAAGCAAAGCACTTGTTGCGTATGTGCAACACATCCAATACTGCTGTGGTTTAGTTGCCTGTTTGTTTAGATTATTTGCCCATATTGTTTATTTATAACCTCCTCCTAAGGTGTGAATACACGAGAAATCAATGTAGCTGATATTATGCAGGGTTAGATGAGAATACATGTGGTAACCTGTGCTGTTTTGAGATAACATACTGAAGGATATGGAAAGAACCTTGTTGCCCTTAATGTGAATGAGAGAGTGTAAAGCATTCTCATTTGAGCCTTTCCTAGGTACTGGGAATTTACTGCTATGATGAATTGAAAAAGCCCTCTCCTCTCTGGAAATTATTCAGAAGTTCCACTGCTACTGAATTAGTCAAATATGAAGCGATCTCTGTCTTGGAGCAAAGAGCTTTTGTCTTTTTCTCTTAGAAATGCCTAAATAGTAACTTGCTAACAGTAACTGAGAACATGGTTGAGGATGGAGGGGAAGTCCCACCCCTGCCCAAAGCACTTCAGATGTAATGAAGCATATCAAAGTTGTTTGCCATCTTAGAGTCCAAATTATGGTGGTAACACTAATTAAAAGGTCTATTGCTTTGCTATTTTTCCTGAAATTCATGCTGTTAATGGAAAGAGTTTCTCTTTATTTTAATAGAGATACATTTTTTGTTGTTTTGGGGTTTTTTGTTTGTTTGTTTTTGTTTTTGTTTTTGTTTTTTTGTTGTTGTTTTTTTTTTTTTGAGGGGCTTCATTAGTCAAAAAATTCTGCCTCATTTTCTGTAAATCTGAATAGTGTTTGTGCTGGTATGTCTGGACGTAAGTGTACATATGCCTTTGTGAATGTGTGATTCTTTCCCCAGCTGGTTACTAGTCCTTCATTTCTGTGACAAAGGCCTTAGCAATTGGTTCTTCTTTAACTTTTGCTCTTTAAAAAGCTTCTCTCAAAGACTTAACTTGAAGTGTTCTCATAAACCTCCCCAATCACTATCTAAAACTTTACACATAGGAATGGGAAACTGTTTTCTTCCATTGACCGTAATTATCTATTATGCTTAAATAGCAAAATACTGTTGTTACAAAGACCCAGAAAAGAATATTTGGACTTTTTTTTAAAGATCTAGTCCATGTATGTAAATTTACACAATGAGTTTACGCATTTTTTTAGGATCATTTGTGTATTGAGTTGCTGCTCAGAATCAAGACGATTAAGCAGCTCATACACACAAAATTTATTTGTGAATACACATACCTATATATACTTCCTGAAAATGAGGTTTTCTACTGTTCTGATGTTACAAATGAGATGGGAAGTAATCTGTTTTGCAATATGAACTGTCAGGTATAGTGTGAATTGATTTTTCTTTTTTTCCCCCAATCATTTACACTGTTTCCAGATATAAATAGAAAAAGTGATTATATCATGCCTATTAGAAACTATTTTGAGTTGTACTAAATTTTAGTTTTTCAGGGATCAATGTGGCATAAAACTAGTTCTTTTTAGATGCTTCTAATACATGTTGTTTCATCAAATCTCCATTCCTAGTGACGTATCTCTAGTGACATAACAAAGAGCATTTGAAGTGGAGATATGAAAATAATTTTTCCTTAATAGTCCAACTTTATATCTAGTAGTTTTCTTACTAACTGCATGATGATATTCTGTAGCACAGATCTCTGTGGCTTGGTTGAGTAAAGTACAGATATCCCCTATAAAATACTCATCAGACCAACACTTGTAAACAAATATATTGGACAAATGTCCAAATACCAAAAAATAATGGAAGATATTTCTAGGGAGAAGTCTTTAGCAGTGCTTAATTAAAAACTGGGAAAATGTGGAAACTGATCACAGTGAGTTGTGCATGAATTTATAGAGAAGTGTGGAAAGGATAGGAAATGCCTTGAGATAAAATCAGTGGAATCTTCCTGATGCCCTTTTTAAGGGAGCTGGAACAAATTATGTGTGCTTTTTGAACAGATGTGTGTATTCCAATGTATTGTTTTCAAATTAATTAGAACATTTTGTCTATTGTCACTGAAATGTGCTGCAATTCGTGACACAGCAATTCCTTAGTCAATTCCTTTCAAAAAAGGAGTAAAAATAAAGAATAATGTTACATAAAATTTGATTTTCTTCTGAGAGCTGGTGTTTATTAGGAGTTCAGTTATTTTTGAGTTAAATATTTCTGTACCTGTTTATCTATTTATCTCTGTTCAGTAAATCTCCCCCTTCTGATCCTATTGCTGCAGTTGTACAGTTGTGTAGCAGTCCATACTTCTAAGGCTTTTAAGTAGCATAACAAAAATTATGTGATAAACAAAACAAAAACTACACCATGTTTCTTCCTCTCTTTAAAAAGTGTCTTTCAAATATACTTGCTTTTTGTTTTTTAAACTTCAACCAGTACAACTATTCACAATCACTCTTATTTTTTTTCATTTTCTACAATAGAAATCATAATTAATGTTGTAAGTTTATCCTGAGTTATGTTTCTAAGAACTTGAAATGTTCTTCTTTGTAAATAATGTTGCTCAGTTTATTTTCACTCATTCAACTGCCACTTTTACTTCCTGCATGTGTTCTCAACTTCATGAACATTATTGCTCAATTTGTCACTATAGGCAAAACTACTGATGGTCATTCTTTGCTTAGGACTATTTCCCTTCTGAAAGTAGGATCATATTAAGGACAGATTTAAAATATGACAAAATTTCTGGTGCATCACATGCTGTGATATGCTGTGTTTATTTTTTTATAAAATAACAAATAAATCTCATGCAATTAATTGCAACGGCTTTCCAAGCCAGAATTTTAAGCAAATGGTCTACCACAGCATAAAGACAACAGTCATTGCTTCAGACTGTGTTTTAACCTCCAAACACACTGGGGTAGTTGCTTGATATCTATGCCAGCCTTTCCATTAATTTGTAATAATTTCTCTTTTGGAATGAAATAATTGTAAATGTGTATTTTAGGCTCATGGCATGAAATAGTTCTTTTCACCAAGTTTAGCTGTTGAAGTTTATAAAAAACCCAACTGTAATAAATAATCTGGGAAAAATGCATTTTCTGGGTGATGGTGTGTTGGATGACTACATCAGGTAAAGGAGAGCATAAAGAGGAAAGGGCAAGTAGAGTTGCTGCAGGTAAAACCGTGAACAATGAAGACTTGCATCATGATTAATCAGAGGTGAAGGTGGATTTCTTTCTTTCATACTGAAGGTAGTTGAAGTAGTAACACATTTCCAAAAGGTCCTGAGATGGGCTTGAGGTGGTATGTTGGTGGTTTTCCTTGAGACAGTTCTTATGTTTCATTTTTAGCATGGATCTATAGAATAGGCAGTAATCCTATTTTTTACTACAGGAATGTAGACCAGAAGAATTCAGAGATATGCTGTAAAACAATATGCAATCATAGTACATGTATGTGTGATACATGTATATATTGTATATCACATCAATAGAATGTGTAATTATATGTAACAAGTTGCACTTTAACAAGCAGCTTCATATTAGACCAGTCTACATCAGTTAAAATCAAAGCAACATTATACAACATGACCTCAACATCCTGCTTTTCTACTGCTTCTTTCTACAGCATAAATTTTTAAAATGCTATTTCAGAAAGAAATCAGTGCATATACTACAATATTGCAAATCCAGTGTATTGTTAGAAAATACTTGTGAGATTGAGATTAAACGTATTCATGATTGAACTTCTAGGATCTAACTAACTCCTTGTTTATTTCTTTTCATTTTTTCTTTTTTGTTCCCGAGTTATATTTCTGGGGGTATTTGATGTTGATGCAGTTCTGCAGAAATAACATCACATTTGTTACAGTCAAGCAAAACTCTTCAGTCTTGCCATAGAATGTTAGTGGCTGAAAAGCCTTTTGACAGGATTTGCAACCATGCAATAATCCTAAATTAATACCAAGCATATATTTCCCTATTTCCTCCTAGCCACACTGGTTGTTGTAGGCATTTGTCTTCTGCTCATGGTCTGCTTTTTGGTGTCTAAATGGGAACTAATATCTTCAGTAATAAATAGTGAATTTGTTGTGATGTTATGCATTTTTATAGAATGCAGCAAGAAGGTTTTCTGATCTCTAGTCCCATGTTGTACTAACCGGGTATGATTCATATTGAAATCCAGCAGTGAATATTGCCTCTTCTCAGTTCCCATGGCAGTGCTGTGACCACACAGCCAAATGCTGCCAGGTCCATTAGCTACACATTCCAAAAATTAAAACAGAGTTGCAGGCATGGAGGAGATGAAAAACAAGATTGGCATGCAGTTATTTTGAAGATATTGAATTCAATAAGAGACAACACTAGCTGAAAATTCCATGTTTCTTTACTTCATATACAAAATGCACATTTTCCCAAATGACACATAGTAACAGTGCAGATATATAATAATTTTACTGTCTTTAGACATCCGTGCTTATCATCTAAATTTTAAAAAATTGATAACATATATACATTTTAAAATATTCAGAAAGAAAACATGAGGTATTAATGCATGCCTCAATGATTATCTTGGTTTATTTTCTCCATACAGAAGTTTTAAATTTATATTCTGTCTTTTATGACATGACAACATCACCAGACCATTCCTTCTGTCTATGGCTTAGTAGGATATAGTGGTTTTGGTGCTGGAAGGTCTAAAATCGTGTACCAAATATTGCTTTAAGAAAATGTATGTTCTAATTTCAGCAGATATTTTCCACATAAAAACTTGATGTGCTTGGGTAACTTTTGGAAACATGTTGTCTGAAAATTACAGTGATGTTCTGAAGTGCAAATGGCAAATATGTGACACCTCAGAGTGTGTCTAAAGTAGTTCAAGATTGGGATATGCATTGGAATTACAAAAGCCTAGAGGGAAATTGAGATTTGCTCCATCTGGTTTTGGTAGTGTCTGGGTATGAGGCTCAGAGCTGTTGACTGTCAGTCACTGCACACCTGCTGTCAGTCAACTCTCAGTCCCCACAGACGGGTTCAGCTGTAAGTAGGAGCTGATGGCCAGGCAGGAACCGCCCTTTTCCAGTTCCCTCTTTTGGCACATCACATCCACGGCGAGGAGTGTCAGCTATGGTCAGCAGAAGTAACAGTAGAGACATCAGCAACACAAGGTGAAAGATTCAGTAATAACATCAAGTTTGTTCCTTCTACTGGGCTTTTATCCAAATAAGCAAGTGCTAGTTCCTCAGTGAGCTGAGTAGTCAGCACATGCCTGAGCTGTTTTTAGTCCACAGCAAACATCTCTGTTAGTCTTGAGTGCTTCACCATGTTCTCTGGTACCTTGTGCCAGAAAACAAACTTCCCTTGACACAATTGCAACAATTTGAAATCTCTTCAATTAAAAAGTAATACAGAAAAATTGCAGCTTAAATAAAATATTTTAAAATTACTTGTACAAAAAAAATATATGTAATTTCAACTTGCAAATTGAAACACCTTTTTAACAGAAGATGTGGAATTCACTTATAGCAGAGGAAGTTCAACATGCTTTTGAGCTACATCAGCAGTACCACATACAAATGGGAGTACAAGAAGCATCAAGCTTAGAATATACACTAGTGCTAATGTCACAGGTGATTTACTAGAATGCTCAAGGCCAAAAGACTCCCATTTCCCAAGACTCCATCTGATGTTCATTGACTTCACTGCCACGTCTTTTCTGTATATGGAAAATTCTCAGAAGACTTGTACACCTGATACATACTAAAGATACTTAATGTCAATAGTTTGTCTAATTTAGAAGCTGAGGAAGAAAGTATAGAAATATTGATACAGTTAGTTAACATTTTGACTAAAAGAAAACTAACCCCCACTTGTCAGTATTCAACTCCAAGTTACCAGCCTTTCTTCTCAAGTGCATATCCTTTCCTGTTGCACTTTTCAAGAGGTCAAAATCAATAGATGTTTTAGTTTGTATTTGGCCAAAGCTGGGGAAAGTAGAGATTAGAATCTGGAAGATCTCAGTCTGATCAGGTATATTATTCTTGCATTTGTAGTTACAAGGTAATCTTTTTGTGAAGAACATTCATGGGACAAAAGATTCTTTGCTGCATTCATATTGACCACTATAGGACTAAATGTTAATAGAGATTTATAAGATCTGATTTTCTGATTTGTCTGCAGAAAGTGAATGATGATTGTGAGCCAAACTTTCATTAAAATATTTGCAATTTCCCTTTATTTTATGGACCACTTTGATATACTGGAATTAATAAAGAGTGAGGTTTTTTAAAATACATAGGAAAATATTAACATTTTTAATTTGCAGACAGTAAACTTTTTCTCTAAAAGCTGTGAGTTGTTCCTTACTTGCTTTCCTAGTAAGGCTTTGCAGATCTGTTGGAAATCTTTGTTTATTTTAATTACTTTGGTACCATGTCTGGAAATAGTTGCAGGTAATCCGTTATAGCTGAAGTTAGAAGTGCCTGAGGGTGACTAACACTTTTGATTGCTGAACCACTCGTGTCAACTGGGGTGGTAGATTTAAAAAAATTAATATTGTTTGTTTGGTTTTTAATTTTTTGTTACACAATATAACAAAAAAAAACCTTCTAGCTCAAAACTCTCAAAAATGTCAAGAACTTTCTCTGTGTGCTATACTGGATCATAGGTGACTGTCTTGGGCAATGTCAAACTGACCCCCGTCTTTAATGTATCTCTGTCGTGTGAGTGAATAAAAGAACTGAATGCTTGAATACCCAGTAGTACCTCAATAATAGAGCTTCAAGCAACTCTTGATTATAAAGGATAGGTATTCTCACTGGGTCACTCATCATTGATTATTATTTCAAAAGTTTCAATTAAGCCTTGTTAAATCTATCAATTTTAGTAAACTTTCTGCTGTTACAGAAAGTTTAGTAAAGTAATTTAAAAAGAATTTTAAAATTACTTTTAATTTAAAGTAAATTTTTAAAAGCAATTTGAAGTAAACACCTCTTCCTTCAGTCACTGTGAATGCTGATTACCCATATTTGCTTTAGGTATTTGTTTTTATTCAAAATTTATTTACTGTGTTTATTGTTGCTTTGCTCAAGATATCCCTAAATTTTTAAAAAAATTCTTGCGTGAAATGGAATGAGGTAAAATTTTGGATCTTGTACAGGTCCAAAATATTTCCACCTGTACAATTAAGTGACATTGCATCTCCTAATGTGCCAGGTACTGTAAGTGTAGAATATTTAGATTCTATTATTATCTTTGATTTTGTATCTAATTAGACCCATAATATTTTCTTCTCATGTTTCTCTTAATTAAGGTGTTGATACATCTTTTTGTACAATAATGATATTTTTGTAAAATAACATGTTTTTTGCATAGTTTAAAGCTTTTTTCTAATATTTTGATTTCTATAAAGATGGAAAAAAGTTGCTTTGTACATACATAGTAAAAACAACTATAATAGCATTTATAAAAAAGAAAACTTCCATATGTGTAGTATGTTTAAATAATTTTTTGTTTTATAATAGAAGGAAAACTCAGCAACTATTATGACTCTTTTTCAAGACTAATAGTTTTCTAATAGTGATTTTGAGCTGCACTGCAAAGACAGGTTTACTGGACAAAGTTTCACAGAAGGGAATGCAACAGTGTTTTTCAATAGTGCATGGGATTATATTGTTTGTCAGTGATGTGAACATTTTCCCATTGTTGCTTCAGTTTCATGTGTGAAATAGTAAAAGCTTAGTATATCAAAGCTGGCCTGGAGAAGAATTCCTTTGCTTTAATCCCACAAATCAACCTGAGTTTCAGAATACTTGCATTTAGACATTTTGATCTTCTTTATGCTTGAAATGAATGATGCTGTGTGGTGTGCTTGTATCGTTGTGAAAGTTAAGAGAAGCTGAGTCACTAAATCAGCCAGCCCTAAATAAATAGTAAGGTCCAAAAGAATGTGCTACAATATATGTTATATGTTGCAAATATTGTTGTCACGATCCACAAGGCGGGATTCGTGGTGGTTCATTTATTGATCTAAGAGTGCGAAAGGCAATGCAAGGGGACTCTCGATGTAATCACAGCAATGCACTTTATTGAAAACAATCATCAATGTTATGCGATAGAGGGGAGAGGAAGGGAAANTGATGAAGGCAACGTACCATGGCAGCACAGCAAATACAGCTGCAAACAATCACTGGTGAGCATCCACCTCAATAGACCAGAACTTCTGTACAAAGTCCTTTTGAGAGTTTCAGGGTTTTGAGGGTCCTTGCGACGATCGTGAGGCAAAAATGAGGGAAACTTCAGGCCGACTCTTACAATTGTTTATACAGCCAGATTGTTCTTCCAGTAGAGGAGACACACTAATTGCTAAGTTAAATAGTAGAGTTTCCCCGAAGAGGAAAAAAAGGACATCGCCTGCATTTAAAATATATTGATAGGAATATATGAAAATATATTGATAATGTTAAAAAAATATTTATTAAGGAAGAGAACTTTATCAGAAGGGAAAATGCTTTTCTTATTAAGGCTTTTGTTCGTTTTTTGATTTGAAAAGCCAACATTTGATGACTCATTGTGATGGCCTGGCTAGCCTAACTGCAGATAAGTTGCAGAAGCTATTGCTAATGACCTTCTAATGCTAACCAGTAGTTGTAGTTGTTATTTCTTGTCATAGTTGATATTTGCTTGTCACAACTAATAGGCTGTAATGGTACATCCACTGGTGCCTTGCTACTGAAAAACACCAGTTTTGAGAGTAGATGAACAAGGAAGTACGATTTTTTGTGTGATTTATTTGAAATTCAGGAAGCTTGGTATGTGGAAGATTCTAGATCCATTCAGAGCATGTAAATTGAATTTCATGACAGAAGTTTATTTTTGTTAGAAAGACACATTTTTTTCCTACCAGGGATCTTCCTATGCCAGCTTCTCTCAAGGTTGACCTTAGGCTTAAATAACATCACTGACAAAATAAGGGTGTGTTTATGAAGCTTAATTTGCCAATTAGAGTGGTAATATGACCTTTCTTACCTTTGCCAATATGAAGACCCTTTAGAGTCATAAATCACAACATTCTAAAGGGGGAAATGTGTTCACCATGATGTAAAAAATGGAGAGAGAGGGGGAGCAGAAATCTGCAAGGAAAAAAAAGATGAAGAAGGGTGATATTCTGCAACAGATAGTCCATGACATCCATAGACTATTTCTAGTGCTATTTAGAAAATTAATCACATTATTACATATTTCTATCATGTGTTCATGCAACTTAACTGTATCCTGATTACTGCTTTTATATTTTTACATCTGTGTCTCTTTTCTTTGTTTTTCTAAAACAAACTAGACAGAGACCCAATGTTAACATGAGAGCTGATGGAAGATTATCCTGATCTCAGGCTACTTCCGGTATAAAACATCAGTTGTTATACCCAGTCACTTTACTTCTGTGCATCCCTTAAATCTCCAGCACTACTGCTGTAGGGAAACACCCTGCCAGCTAGCTGTGTAATGCAGCTATATCAGAACACCAGAAACAGATACCAGCTTCTGTGTACTCTCTTTTCTCTTTCTGTGGTTTCTTGAGCCAAGTGTTTTCACAGCAACAGTTAGAACTGCTTGCTGTTGTTACAATGGAAGTCACAGAGCTATTCCTCTTAAATGCAGCTGCAGAGGACAAAGACACGGTTATTATTTTCTGGAAACCAGTAATAGGACATTAGGAAGAAGTTCTTCACAGAAAGGGTGTTTAGGCGTGGGAATGGGCTGCCCAGGGAAGTGGCGCAGTCACCATCCCTGGAAGCGTGTAAGGAAAGACTGGATGTGGCCCTTGGTGCCAGGATCCACTTGACAAGGCGGTGTTTGGTCATAGGTTGGACTCTATTATCTCAACCTAGTTACTTCTGTGATCCTGTAATTTTGTGTAAACATGGCAAAAGTAATGAGCTTTTAGCAGTGCTGACTTAGCTCCCATCTGACCATGACACCATGCAAGTGCAATTTTCTTTGATTGAGATGGCATCCCAAAAATTACTTACACCTCCTTTTGTTCAAGCAGAGATTTATGTAGTCAGGATTCTTAGTACACATGACCATTGCTTGGGTTTTCAAGGTTGGTGGTTTTATCATAAGATAACTGCACATTGATTTGTAAGTATTTGGGGGGTGGTATGGTGATATGCAAGGTGAAGAGTTAGAATATTTGCAGAAATGCTGTCTTAGACAATGCTGGGCAATGTGCTTCTGTCCTAAAATAGAGGTCTGAAGCAACACCTGCTTCTTCCCAAGTATTTCTTCTCCTGTTACAATATTCTGTATGCATGTTCATTCTGGTTATTTTCTGTCTAGTACATACATAGTTTGCACGACTCTTGTGACTATTAGCTGTACTTGAATCATTGGCCGCAGGTCTTGTCTTCAGCTGTTTGCAAGTTAGTGTAATGTTCATGTGTAGAACTTGATAAAATGTTATAGCTATGTGTAAGAGTCAGTAATTGGTAGTTACATGTGGTGACAGTGTACTGTTGCTAAATAGTAATTGGAAGGTAAATGTTCTAAATGTGAGAGCCTGTAGATGCAGAAAGGGGGATCTACTGCATCTGTGGTTCAATTAAAAAACCCAATTGGATATTCAATTTCAATATCTTTTATATAAAGATTTGACTCAGCATTAAAGAAGTAGAACAACCACTTCTTACGTTACAATGAGAAGTAGTAATTTCAGTCCAGTTATCTAATGACGGCCAAATTTTCAAGAATTATCTTAAACCATCTCAAGTAAGCCATGATTAAAACCCATGTTTTAGCCTAATTAATGTGCTTTGAAGTACTCTCTTAATGTTTTCAGCTGTTATTCAAACTGTGTTTTTAATATAAGTAAGCAAAATAGTACCTGTGATATAACACAAATGTATAAAAACTCTGTTTTGCTTTTTTTGAATATTTTACTAGTTTTGATTTTTATTCTGTTGCACCCTGATAAAGGCTAGCATCTACTTGTGTATAAATGCAGGAAAACAGTGCATTCTCTGACACAAAGTAGATGTGTGGATGGACAGGCTGCAGATGAGTGTACAAGGAATGGTCAATATGAACAGGAGTCACCACACATTTTAAATATTACACTGCAAAATGAACGTGTTAAATGAAAGTTAAATGAAGCAGGTGAAACCACAAGAGCAAACAAACAAATAAACAAACACACAAACGAATCAGAAAAATGCTAGTGTGTTACCTCTGCAGGGAATTACCATCTCTGGGAGATTATAGATGATTCCCCAGCCAAAATCTAAAATAAACCCCTAACCTGAATGTTTTGTGGGTGGGCATTTGTAATTAGTACCACAAACTTAACAGAAATGGAATTTGCCGGATTGAAAGTATGGCATCTAGAGTAAGTGTTGCAAAATGTGCAATATCTCCTTAAGAAAGGACATTCTTCGATGTTTGATCTTTGTATGCTTTCGAGCATAACCAACGAGAAGGGAGATTTAATCTGTGAAACAGAGAGCAGCTAACAAGCAAGCTTCAAGTGATGTCCATGAGTTAGAAACACAAATTATTTGTTGGTAGAATTGCCTTGTTAAGGCTCAGAGCTGGACATGCTTCAGTAATCTCAGACCTAGCGGGAGGTTAACAAGGCTTGGGAAGCAGGATGCCCACTGGAAATGGACACAAAGAATGCAGAACTTACAGACCACCTGGCAGAGTTCCCAAGATAAGGAAGAAACCAATAAACCCAACTCAGCAACTGTGCTGAAATCGGCTCCAACTGCCTGAAAGGTAATTCCAGCAGGGGGAGATTGTGACCACTGGAACAAGAAACACACCGACTCAAAAAAGGGGAAAGCCTGAGCATGTGGAGTAATCAGCTTGGGAAATGAGAGAATCATTAACCAACATAAGACAGAATACTAATAAATAAGAGAACTATGCAACCCATAGCCAATGACCACTAATTCCTTAGTTTGCTAAAATGTATGAATAGCAAAAATTTTTGATACTTACTGTGCTTGATTTGTGGCATACCACCAAACACCCAGACTTGCACAGGTCTGAAATAAATAATCAATGTCTTGCTCAATTTTATAAATATTGGCTTGTTGTGTATCTGAAAATGAATCTGATTTTTGTGGACAACAGAAGGATGAGTTGTAAAAGATATGACTGGGATGGGATAAGGAGGAAAAGACTAAGATACAATTATCCCACAGAGATGGATTTTTTTCTTTGAAGAGAAGGTTGGCAATATCGTAGTGAGAAAAAAAAAGGAGATATGGGGATGGAGACTAGGGAAACAAAGAATTTCTATTTTCAGTCACTGTGAGTACTCATTACTAGTGTAAATTCTGAAGGAGAAGCTGACACACCAGTTCATACCCATTTCCCCTTTAGCTATACCTGAGGATGTAAAAACCAGAGTGAGAACAATTGTCCCTCTGTCTCTTGTTGTTTGACATCATAAGAAATATCACAGAATTATAAGAAATTGCAGACTTTTTGTTAATTGTCGTATGCATGACTTGTCAAAACTGTGGGTCTCACCAGGAGTTAGCTTGCTCTTAATGGAAAATTACAAATAGTTATGTATTTTTGCTTCTTCAGCTTCAAAGTGGAACCTACATTCAGTCATAAGCAAGGCCACGTTTTCTTAAATATGGAATGGCTACAACAAACAATAAAGATACTTTGCTGATAATGCTGAAATTTCTCTGTCATTACTCCTCAAAGACCATCTTCACAGGCTCTTCTTCAGACTTAAGTCACTGAGACTTTGCAGTCTTTTTGTGTGCCTAGTTTTTACCACATAGCATCAATCTGAATGATCTCTCCCCAGATTAGCCTTGCATTTGCTTTCAGTTAATGTGGAAACTTTTATTTATGCATCACAAGAACAGAAGACTGGGAAGAACTTTTTGAGTCATTGAATTCATTTTGAACTGAAATTCAGTTTTAGAGCTAATTGTGTCTTTTCTCCTGCTGCTTTTATCAAGGTACCAATCCACTAATCTAGTAATCTCCCTTCGTTTTTCATCTTAAATATCTTTCTGTATTTATAGATATTTTAATGTGTCCCAACTGTAATTTATCAATATATTTATAAAGAAAAATTCTATTCCCTCTCCAGTTTGTCTTTTCTGGAGTAAGTAAACTGAGTTTGTTTGGCTTACTTTCATGTGACTGGATGTTTGGTTTCCTTAAAATTTTAATGTCCCTTGTTTGTACTCCTGCTGTCTCACTCTCCTTTAACATTGGTGACAACCACTTCTTGGACAGTGACATAGTAAATTCCTCTTTTTTGGCCAGGACTTGCTCACCTTTCATAGCAAGGCCATATTGACATGTATTAAAGAATATAAATTCAACCTAGACACCAACCTAAAAAAAGAAGAGAGACTATGCATCTAAATATCTTCTGAAGGCTGTGAAATCTCTGGCTATGTTAGTAAATTAAATAGCCACAGTTAATTCTCTAGCCTTGAGACGAAGTGGATGTATACAGCTTACATGCATACAGCTAAACAAATTCCTCAGGATATTAGCTGTACTGCATATTGGAAACAGTCCCTGGCCTGCCAAGGTGTATCTGGCAAGATTCTGGTAGGTACAGGGCAGTGTATTTCCTAGATTCATGCTGAGTGTGGTCTCCTGTCAGTGCAATCTCTCTGTACTCTCTAAGAGAAACAGTTGAAATGTCAGGTGCTCAGGTAGTCACAAGTCTTTATTTATGTTGACATCAGCCAGAAAGGACTGTAATATTTCTTTTCATGCTCTTAAGAATGTTTTTTCCAGTATCACATTTTAGTTTTGAAGGAAATTTAATTTTAATTCAGAAAGAAGTAGTTCCAGAAACATGCTTTCTCCTTATAGCATCATAGGAAAGAACCATAGAATCATTGAGGTTGGAAAAGACCCTTAAAACTGAGTCCAGATGTTAAGCTAGAAAAGCTGTGTTCATCACTAAACCATGAACCAGCTATGAACCTTTCAAATACATCCAGGTGTGGTGTCACAACCTCTTCCATGGGCAGCATGTTTCAACGCTTGACAAACATTTCAGTGAAGAAAGTCTTCCTAATATCCAATCTAAACTATATTGGTGCATCTTAAGGCCACTTCCTCTCGCCCTGTTGTGTGATGCTTGGAAGAAGACTGATTCCCACCCCAGCCTCCTTTCAAGGAGCTGCAGAGGGTAAAAAGTTCTCCCCTGAAACCCTTTTTCTGCAGGCTAAACAACCCCATCTTCCTCAGTCACACCTCTAGTCCTTTCACCACCTTTTTGCCCTTCTCTGGACATGCTCCAGCACCTCAGTGTCTTGTAGTCAGAGGCCCAAAAGTGAGCACAGTCTTCAAGGTGCAGCCTCACCAGTGCCAAGTACAGGGAGATGATCCTGCTGGCCACACTATTTCTGATACAAGTCAGGATGCCATTGACTGTCTTGGCTCTCTGAGCACACTCTCAGATCATGTTCAGGCAGCTGTTGACCAACTCCCCCAGGTCTTTTTCCACAGGCAGCTTTCCAGCACTCTTCCCCAAGCAGTTTGTTAACACATTATGTGTTACCACTGAATGACTTAGTTCTTCTAACAGTATTTGCTCACCCAGCTTAATATTTTATAAGGCACAGGAATTTATCAGAAGTGTGCCCTCTGAGATAGAATCAGCCAGAGAAAGAGTCCGTAGTGCTGAGTCAGAAGGAAAAATTTAGGAATAGCGCTGTAGTTGTCTATAAGCCAAAACTCTCCAAACCAGGTTTACAGACATAGCTAGGTTTCTGTTCACTTAGAGAACTATCCTTGAGGAATAGTATTACTGATCACTGAGTTTATGAAGAATAAAGTGTGATAGTCCTAATGTTAATTGACTTGTACTCAGGAAGCCCATGGTGAAAACTTGTATCCAAGCTAGAACATGCAATCAGTGTGCATTAGAGTACAACTAGAGCTAACTGCTATACTTCAACAGATAATAGAATAGTTCATTTAAAAAATTCCTTAAAATCTTGACTATGTTCTTATGACCATGACTTTAGAGCTGGAAAGTCCTCATTTCTTGGAGCATTACTTAGGTCTGAGACAAAATGAAAACATATTCAAAAGTCAGTGTTGTGCCCAGCTACTGAGAGGTAATTTTTTTAGCAGTAATCCTCTTAGACATGGAATGCCTTTTACATAATCAAATTCAAGAGTAGAAATGCAGTTCCTACAAAGAAGGGGAAAGATTGAAGTCAGCATTCTGTTATATTTTTTATTGTTTGGTTCTTGTTGGGGTATTTTACATTCATAGTTAAACCAAGACCCTCAGTTCACTTGGAACTATTGTTGATAATAAGGAAGTGCATTAATATGGTGAAGTCTTCCATTGCCCAACAAACTTACCTGCAGTTCTCAGCCAAAGATTTCTAAATTAGAGAGGCCATGGCTGAAATAGTCAGTAAAAGCCTATAAAAATCCGTCCCTTGAGCTTTCACTTGCAGGTAGAATTTAAGTGACCTAATTAAGCCTGAAAGTGATGCACTGTCATTTATT
Source organism: Irena cyanogastra (assembly GCA_013397155.1). NCBI lineage: Eukaryota > Metazoa > Chordata > Aves > Passeriformes > Irenidae > Irena > Irena cyanogastra. The sequence goes on from VWZV01007894.1 coordinate 39,956, forward strand.
TTTCTGCCTGTGTGCTTCCAACAAATGTTTCAAAATGCTGTAATTTTTTTCTGCGGGAGTCTTAGCTCCATGGTAACCATATCCAGTTTAACTCTTTAGGAATCTTGTCACTGTAGAGAAATCTTATTTTATGTTAAATTTACTCCAGTCTCCTTTTAACTGTCTTTCTTTCCTTCCTAACTTCCCCCAAGCGAGGTTTTGTTAAGTGTGGATGCAACTGATCCTCTGGTGTAGGATGACATCACTTCAGAAAAATTCTTCATGTTTTCCTCATGAACAAGAAGAGAAATACAGTAAGAGAGTTAGTTGATTAGGACAAAGTAATACTAAGATGATGAGTCATACTGTAGTCTCACAATTTTCAGGAACAGTACCATTACCACGTTTGAAGTTCAGGATGTGGGAAACAAAGTATTAAGAGTATGGGAATATTCTTGCATGAATTGATGATGAAATAATTGTGACCTTTAGAAAAGAAACTGCTGTGACAGAGATGCTCTGTAAGTTACAAAGGAGTGCCCATTCTCTTTCTTAGCATAAAATAAATTTTGAAGAGAAAAGGTGACAAATTCTTATGAATCATATTGAAGTAAAAGTCTCACCTTCAGGAAGAATAAAATACACTAGAGAATACAGGTTTTCTAATAAGAAATGTACAAGGGTTTGCAAGGAGTTCTGCACTCCACCCTAGTACAATAGATATAAAGTAACCTCTCTATATTTGAAGATTGTGAGAAACTTTCCAGAATGGTTTTAAGATAACTGACTTAGATTTACATGGTAATTTGTGGAGTGTACAAGGAGGGGGAAGGTTGTTTGTGAATGCTTACCACTTTCCTCAAAGTAATGGTGTTCGTTTTAAACCACAGTGACATATCAGAAGCTATACCACTGATCTGACTGCTTCTGAAATAATTTCATCCAAAACCTAATGATATATATTTTTGTGGATTTCAGTTATTTGCAGTCTGCTGTCTGTGTATAACCAGGGAGAGAAAGTTCTGTCTCATGTTGAAGTCATGTTGAATGTAGATTTTATTTTCTTTCTATGTATCTGTTCTCTCCTAAGCAGAAATCAAGTGTTGCCAGTCTAAGAGGACATTAAATTAATCTCATATTAGTCCTTCTGGTTACACTTCCATTTGACTTTCACTGTATTATTACTTAGTCATTATAATGAAGCATGCTGAAATCCTGGTGACTTGCCTGAGACCTTCACAACCTTCTGTGTTGAAATAAAATAAACTCAATGTTGCTATTCTGATAGGAGTCACAACAGATGGTATATTTTTTGTTGTATTTGTTATTCAGAATTAATTTTTTCTTGTTCGTCAAAGACATAGCTATGAAAAACTGGCACAGCTTGAAAACTGCACACATTTTATTATAGCTGAAATAGTTTTGTTGTTTGCTTGCATCACCAGTCCTTAATGGTATTACATGTAGTACTCTGGATACCGCATCTTTAAAATATGTCCCACTTCTGTTTACCTGGGTCTTACTAAACACATAAGAAATTATTTCTTTGAATTATTGGTTGTCTTTGCCTCATGTTACTTAGAACATACTCAGAGAGCATGAATTGCCCTCCTAGTTGAAGCTCTAAGCTAGGAAAAGGTAAGATTCAATACCCCCTAGAAGTGTGGCATCAGCCATTTGCTAGTGAAGTGAAATTGATAACAAGTCCTACCAGACAAGCTGCACAAACTGATGGGCAGAATAGGAGTCTCCTCTCTTCTATTTGTCAGAAATAGCACATTTGAGGGAAGTTGTGGTTGCAGTACCAAGACCAGGGATATATATATATATCTGTATTTAACAGTTAAAATGTAAATACAATGCATGTTATACTCTCTGTGGCCATCACTGACCAAAACAGTGCAGGTTAATTTCACAGAGTCAAGCCATGTTGCTGTTTTTTTCAGGATCTTGCCTTGTTAAATTAACTAAAATATTTTTGTGCTAAATACTCAAAGTATGCTTTCCTTTCTGAAATGATGATATACATATTTGAATTTGATTTTTTGATTTCCTTCATATTTTTAGTATAAGCTTTCACTAGCCAGATCTCATTGGCTAAAAAATTAACATAATCAGAAATTGCTTATCTGCCACTGTGATTAATCTTTATCCAGACTTTTAACAGTGTGAGAAATTCATGTCTTAATATGTGTGAAAACAGGTAACTTCTACTCTTCAGTGGGGCAAAATATTTTTTGTAAATATTTTCAGGCATATAGGGAGGAAACATACCAGCAGTTTTATCACCTCCCTTTTTTGTGGTACTAACAAGTTGATTTGTTCTTTGTATCCTCAAATTTGATATCTCTTACACCGGCACACTAGAATTAATGATAATCAAACACACGGTTTATTGCAGTATTTTTAAAGTTTGCTCAGCAAAGAATTTCATTTAAAATTGAGGTTATTAGAACCTCAAGGAAGAGGAGGGAAGAAAAGTAGAACATGAAGTCTTCTGAGTATTAATTTTGGAATTGCCTTTTAAAAACCCAAAACATCTTTAAGAGATTCTGCCTAAGTAAGACAGTTTAGAATTTTTTTTAATAATTGAAGCACAAAGTTTATATTCAGTTTAGCTACATTTCTATTTCTCCTGTCTCAGATAACAAATAATTCACAATATATTTGCAAATCATATCACTTATTGTCTCCAATTCAACAACTTCCTAATTTAGAACAGAAAATTCAGTTCACTTATCCATATGTATTTTGTCAGTTGTTTTACTTGTTGGCAGTGGTGATGGTGTTTGGATTTTGTTTTTATTTGTAATTACATCATAGAGTTATAATCTCAGAACAACATTTGATTATGTTTGGTGTGCTTGAATCTCAGACTATAGATGGTCTCAATTAAAAAACTCAGTCTTTCACATCTGTCTGGTAAATAGCTCTTGTGACATTAATCAAACTTTATATGATAAAATTTAATATAATGCAAATACTATCATTATCTTGTTTATTAAATTCACTGTCTTGAATATTTATTATCCATTTACTTATTTATTTGTCTATGTTTTTTCAAAATTGTCTGTGAAAGCCAAGAGGAGACTGACATCTGAAATGTATTACCTGGAAAATAGGAAGCAGAAAAGAGAACATCAGCATGCTTGACCAATTCCAATACTGAAAAGAGATTTAGTAACAAAAAACATTGACTGAAGTAATATACTTACTCAGACAAAACCACTGGCACTAAAATATGAGATTAGCACTGAAACTGTGGAAACACATATAGTTATGTACATTTGATACAAAAAGCAGAAAAGTGCCCGTCAAGCTGCTGAATTTGTGCTCTTAGGCAAATAAAAGAAATCTAAGTAAAGTATTGTGAAATATCTGCAAGAGAGACAAAGAGAAACAGGAGCTTGTAGGAACAAGAGAGGCAGGAATATATTCAAATGCAAAGCAGTACAGACTTCTATCATTGCAAAGTTGTTTCATCATATTTAGAACAGCCAGTTCAGTTCTGTGGTGCTAAGGTTTAAATGTTTAATAAAAACTCTTACGGGAAGCACTTATTTCAGGAGATGGGATTTATTTTAAGTTCTCAGTATATGTTATCCAGTGCAGAGTGAAATCTATGTTGGGACAAAGTGTTTTTAACTTTTATTTTTAAATGAAGATTAACAAGAAGGCTATCCCGTGAAGGCTGCTGAAGCCATGAATGACTGCTTGCTCTGAATGTGTTAAGGTTTGTAGAATAGAAGTTTTTTTTCCCAGATGTGAGGTTTAGAATAGGCTTATGCGAACAAATTATCTGTGACTGTTTATCTTAAAAATCATAAAATATTCACATATATAGAATACTGGAATTGTAGATTGTACTTTTACTAATGGTGTAGTCTCCCTGACGAGTGCTTAACTAAAAATATAGTAAGGTATTTTAAGTACCCTCAGGTTTAAAAACCTAAATGCCAACTGTTTGTTATGTCCTTAATGATTTCTAGTTAATGCAGTACATTTTAAAATAAGCTGTATTTTAGAAATTTGAGTCAGTTATTTCTATAAATGACATATAATCACCATGAGATTATAGTGCTAGCTGTAGCAGATGACTCTGTAGTTACTTAAATATTTTGTCCTTTGTCATTGAAGAGTGTTATTCCTTTAATATAAAATTAGTTTTGTTTGGTGTTATGAAATTATTCTCAAATTATTATATTCAGAAAATTTTATCTTACAACTCCTCTAGCATGCACTAGAACCTCAAAGACTTTTTTATACTTGATTTCAAACCGGTGACAAAACAGTCATATGAAAAGAAATGTGATCTCTCAACTACCATGAGAAAGGATTGCAAAGTTAGGGAGTCTCTGTTAAAGAGTCTCTGTTAGCAAGTTAGATCAGGCTTGCATTACAAGATTAGTTCATATCTTTCCAACATTCACAGCTCCATTTTGTTCATGTTGATTTTACATATAAATCCATATCCAGCCTTCCTAGAACTTACAGATATATTTATTGCCTGTGTGACTATGTAAACCTTTCTGAATTTTTCTGTATATAAAACAACAGCTTCTCTAATTCACTCAGTAAAAGCGGCAAAGCTTTGGCAACAATTTTATGATAACACTTATTTTCTGCAGAAAAAAAACTTGTTTTCATGTTTTAGCATATTAATTACCATATAATTTGGAGCTTCATGCACAAAACTACTGCTTTCTCAGCTTTATTTTGATTTCTCATATAAATGCTGTTGCTAATAAAATTAGTTTTATATTAAAATAATGTAGCATTGTATTGACTAGTGGATATACCAGGTATTCTTCCAGTATAACCAGAAATGCTTAGAGGTTTTTGCATATATATGCTGAACAAGAGTTCCACTACAGGCAGGGAAAAGGCTCAGTTTTGCACCACATGACAATCATCAAGTCTGTGATTGGTCTCACTATGAGTCAGCAAAACCTGTCCTTCATCATATGATGAAGATATTTGATGTCATCACACACCATAGTGTCTCAAAGTGTCTCAAGTCTGTTGTCGAGAAAATGTTAAGAACTAGGAAGTTATAACATAACAGCCTCTTTAAAGTATTCCTAATTACTTTTGATATCTACAAATCGACTCTGCTTTTTTTGGAGAACTCAATTTATAATTGATTTTATTTATTGTTCGTTATTATGCCACTGCAGGCTATTTGTACACTTGTGTATAATCTAAAGTGTATTATAATACTATGTATAGCAAACTCTCTCAATTATAATTTACATTAATTTTTAAATGAGCCTACTCATGAAAAGCAGAAAACATTAGTACCTTATCAGATATTTAGAGAATTGTGGAATATTCTGATTGCAAGGGACCCACAAGGATCTCCAAAGTCCCACTCCTGGCCATACACAGGACACTCCAAGAATCACGCCATGTGCCTGAGAGTGTTGATGAAACATTTCTTGAACTCTGTCAGCCTGGTGCTGGGACCACTTCCCTGGGGAGCCTGTTTCAGTGCCCAAACACCCTCTGGGTGAAGAACCTTTTCCTGATATACAATCTAGATCTGCCTGACTCAGATTCATGCCATTTCTTCAAGTTCTGACACTGTTCATGAAAGTGAACAGATGAGTACCCGCCCCTCTGCTTCCCCTCAGGAGGATATTGAAAAGTGCAAGAAGGTGTCTCCTTCAAGTGGAACAAGATGAGTGACCTCAGCTGTTCTCCTTAAGGCTTCCCCTCCAGAACCTTCACCATCCTCATGGCCCTCCTTTGGATGCTCTCTAACACTTTGTGTCTTTGTTATACTGTGGCTGTCAGAGCTGCCCCCAGCCCTGGAGGTGAGGCCGCCCCAGAGCAGAGCAGAGGGGACAATCCCCTCCCTTGCCTGGCTGTGATGCTGTGCCTGATGCTCCACAGGACACAGGTGGCCCTCCTGGCTGCCAGGGCACTGCTGACTCATGTTCAACTTGCCACAGACTGGGAGCCCCAGGTTCCTTTCTGTAGCACTGCTCTCCAACTTCTCGTCCCCCAGTCTACATATATAACCATGGCTGCCCTGGTCCAGCTCAGAATCCAGCACTGGCCCTTGTTAAGCTTCATACACCTGTGTATTGTTCAGCCCTGTATGCAAGCTCTACTCCTCACTCTTCAATGGGATTTGAGGAAAAAAATAAACTATATTTTGGGTTTTTTATTCAGATTATTCAATAATTGATCTGATGCTTTTGCGGCACAATTTTGATACTACCCCTATAACAGGTTCCTTTCATATCTCAGTAGTTATTTCAGTTAGCAAAATACTGCACATGGTACTCTGGAAGAATTTTATACTCAGTGGACAAGATATTAGGAAGGGATAGTATTTTCCTTCTGTAATTAAAGTGCAGTATCTCACAAACAGTCAGAAGCTTTCTCAGGCTTAAGATTTCACATATTAAGAAAATAAAGTAACCTATGTGGCTTCTTGTATAGGTGCTGTAAGTGCTTACTTTTTTCTGGAGTACTTGTTAGACTCAATTATTTGTGTGCTGGTAATGCATGGAGTGAAATGTCTTGGTGATACAAGCTCTTCAAATTTAATTGAACCCATGCCTTGTGCTATATATTTGCAGAAAAAACTGCTTAGGAAACTTTTTTTTTTTTAATCTCATTCTGCTTTGCTGCCTGTCAGGTTCTGTATTCTGATTTTCTGCTTCTATTTTATTTCTGATAAATTGAGGTGGAACTTCACATTTTTCTTCAATTCTCTTTAGATAGGAAAATATTAAAATCACAAAATTGAGGCAGAGTCCTCAACCTGAAGATCTTGATAAAGAAGGATAGAGGGGCTAGAAAAGTTCCAGTGTGGCAAAAAGCCTAGATGAAGGAGATAGATATGTAGCTTTTGAGATAAGAAAAAGGTACTGCTCTTTTGCAAATGCATCATATTTACCCATTTGTGTTTCCCACACAAAATAAGAGGTAAAAGAGGTGAAAGAGATGGAAACAGAGACCCTGTTAAGCATTGAGGGTATAATAAGGTAGAAGGCACAGTGGCAGAGAAGTGGGGAAAACTGGAACATTTTGTCCCTTTTGACATTTGGGCTGGAGAAGGAGGCAGAGAAGAGGTGGTTGAAGTCACCATTCTGGATGTTCCTTGTCACTGGTGACCATGACAGAGGCTGTTTTGGCTTGGATATTTTTGTATGCCACAGAAGTCTTTTATTGGTGTCTGCCTCTCAAACAGATGCTCTCAGACTCATGTAGACAAGCTGATATCATGGAAGACAAATCTCTAACCTGCTATGTTTCTACATTTTGCTGGTCCTGACAACCCGTGATCAAACAAGTATCTTTAACATATGTGAAGTGGGTTCTGAACAGAATATATGTGATGGCATACCTTGAAGAGCAGACTTAAGGTAGGAGTAAAGGGATATTTGTCTTTTGATTACAAATAAGAAACAGATCAGTTGAATTCATGGAGCCCTGTTAGCAAGGTAACTGGTACAGAACATAGTTATATTTTTTTTCAGTAGAGACTCAGTTTAGCAACAGACCAACATTTTTTCATGCTTAAAAAAAGTGTTTATAGCTCTATTGTATATTAAATCTTGCATATTTGTTTATATACTGCGCTGGGTCTGGCTGGGATATTCTACAACTATCAAACCACTGATTTAAAGTTTAGATTGGCTTCTGTCCTTGTATTCTTTTTTACAAAATTGTTTACAGTCGTGTTTTTTTTAGCTGGGTATGAAATTTTCATGCAATATGTGTCTGCATCAAGAAAGTTTACATCTTAAAAACAGTATCTGGGCATTTGACACGCCTATACATGTCAGAAGTAGCCAGAACTCTCCTTCGACTGAAATAGACACACTGGGTGTGGGATGGAGAAAGCAGACAGGATACACAGACAGAAGTGTTTATAAGATTGATGTGCTAAATGAAGAGTGAAGAAAACCAATATAATAGAAAGACTGTGGTAAGAAATGATGCAGGGAATGCACATGAGAGATGTGCAAAATTGAAAAGAGGAACTGATAGCTGGGCTAGCTAGGTTCAGTTTTTGAAAGTGTTCTTTTAGGATCTTCATGTCTTCCTAACTGTGAGGAACGCATTTTATTCACTAAGATTTTGCTGATTGTGTATAGGAATTCTGTCAGGTAGGTTCTGGTGAATCTTCAGAGACACCTTTTGAATTACCATTTAAATATAGACCAGTAAAAAATTATTGGTATAGGCTTAAAGTTCTGTGAACTTTGCAACTAGTGATGAAATCTTTTGAAAGAGGTGAAAATGACTGAAGTCTGTAGTGTTGCAGAAAACTTTATCCAGAAATAAAAGGATCCTTCAGGAGTGTTATTGTTCATATAAGCATATTTTCCTTTACTGGACATGGGTCAAAATACAACAAGAAAATGGCTATGTAGGAGCTTCAGATGTCTTTGAGCCCTGTAGCAGTGAATACAGATTAGATACAGAAGATACAGAAGCAAGGTTGTAGAATTTTGGCTTATGCGAACTTTGGGTGTAGTAGGTTGTGAGTTTCCTATTATTCTAGACAGTTTTAGTTTGAACAAAAATAAAGGTGAAGGAGTGTGAGACGCTTGAATGTGGCAGAGAGCCCTTTTAACTCTAACTACAGTATAAAACACTTGATAGTTAACATCATTATTCTCATATTTGCCTTTCTCCAAGTATATGACTCTCCTCAAACCTCACCATATAACCTATTTAGGAGACTGAAACAATTGATCTTCAAAGAGGTCTGAAATATTTATATGTGGAAAAATGTTACTTGAAATAGCCTTTTCTCTCTTGTAATAATGTCAGCATTCTCATCTGAACATTTTAAAAAAGGATAATGAGTGGTGCAATTTGCAGCGCAATTGCCTTTTCTGCAGTATCAGAGTATGTAATTTGTTTGCATTATATGTAAAAATAATATATTATCTGACTGCATTAGAAAACCATAGATGCCCATAAAGTATGAAATCTGCCTCACTGTAAAATGTGGATCCATAGGTAACAATATTTGTAAAGTATTTAATCATGATTATCAGATAAAGCTTTAAGTCCCCTTTCTTGAATTCTCCTATAGAACTACAAAGTAATCATCAAGTATCTTCACAATTTTTTTGAACAAAAGTGCAGAAATATGTTTCTAGTATGTTTCATTCACTTAATTGTCAAAAGTGTCTGTATTCTAATTAGGGGTTTCATGATTTTAACAGTCAGCCTGATATATTTATTATGCATTTGTCGTCTATTTTTATGATTCAATTATTTGGCTCTTATCTCTGTGAAGGAAATGTTATTCCTAGCAATTAGTCCAGGCTTATCCTTAGGGTTTTATCATAACAACCACACTCAAGAGATGTCATGCTGCTGAAAGTGACTGAAGATTCTATGTAGCCTACTTTCAGTTTCATTGGTAGCTTTTTCTCATTTGAAATGTACCAGCTGATAGCGTGAACAGTCAGCATTTAGTAAAAAGCTGATAAGTGAAAGGGCTCTTTGTTATTGTGTGCTCAGTCAAAACACACTTAAGCACTGTGTACTTGCATTGATGGCTTTGTTAGGCAACCTGACGAAAGGTGTGTACCTGCGGGCTAAACTGCCCTAAGCATGCCTGTAATTTTCTTAGTGCATTTAATTATCTTGGTGTTATCATATGAAGAGAACATATCTTTTCATGCTCATTTAGTTAACTAAGCAGTCAAGTAAGGGTGGAAGATTTTCCATGCTTGTTAGCCTACTGTTCTCTATTTCTGCCTAAAAAACTTGTCTGAGGAGATGTTCCAAAAGACCTCCAACAGACAGCCAGTTTTTACCACCATGCATACAGATATGCATGTAAAATTTAATTAGAGTTTGCATGATGACAAATAGGTTCAAGTCATTCTTTTATTGTGGCTCTATGACATTTTCTTGCAGATGTTGAAAAATATATTGTAAGACAGAGTGCATTATTGACTACAGAGCATGAAGGATAATGGAAGGGTAATGGGGCTGACATATCAAATAATTTCTGTATGATTAGTATCACAGTAATAACTTCTGTGACTGTAGACAGAATATGCTGTTGCATCATTTTCGAATGTGTATGGGGTTTGGGTTTTTTGGTTTTCTTTTTTAGCATTTCAATACACATTCATTGCTGTGTCATGGTTTTAATTTTGGCTGCCAATAATGAATACTTTGTATTCATGTTAGATTGAAATATCAATGTTAACCAACTAACGTAACATTCTGAATCTGGTTCAAGATCAATTCAGAACCCCTGGGTCCCAAAATAATTTGAAGTAAAATATTCAACCGATCTCATCCTCAAATTAAAAAGCACTTTACAGATTTCACTGTATGAACAGGACTTTACACAAAACTGTAAGTGTTTTCTGTACAGAAGATTTCCCACCCATTCCCCAAATAACTGGAGTAGAAAGTACCATGACTCCCATTTTCCCCACAAATAAGCTAAAGGCAGGAAATTAAGATCCAGGTTCAGATTTTCAGGAACTTTATATAAGGGATCTAAGTTAAGTGGACCTCAACGAGAGCGTTCAGGCAAAAATCTGTCTTTACTTCCTAGTATTTGCATCTGACACACCTAGTGTGTACCATTAAGCCTTCATTTTTGACACTTGAATGAATGAAATCAAGTCCAGTAAAGAGTATATTTATGTAATATCTGAATTTTCAAAATATGGATATGACTGTTCAATGAGTGATACTTTTCTGAAAGTTTCTTGTGACTTCCAGGTCAAACCACTTGTAATTTTTAGACAAAAGCTACCAAGATGACAGTGTCAGAGAACATGTCAGTAGTAACTGCTAGAACATCTCTTTATTACCTTACTTAAGAACTCAAATTTCTGTGCCTTACTACCAAAGGAAAAAAAAGTAGTTTACTAATTTGATTTTGAGATTGTGTAGGACTTGAAATTAATAAATAAATTGGCCTATATTGTTTATTTAATCTTGAATGAGCATCTAAAAGCCACAAACAACTCCATGAGTGCAATTATTTGGTGGTGGTAAAGTCTAGGTTAGGATGGGAATGGTAGAAATGGTAGCAGAATGTGGATGTACAGATCTTATTAAAAGAAAAAAAAAGGAACAAATCTGATAAACTAACTTTAAAGATCAATGCTTCGGACTTCATCTGAATGATTACTGAACTTTTACAGAAGTAACAGATATTCTTTCCTACTGTGTTCTGTGACACAGTTTATGGTAATGAACAGTGTCCTGGCTTTTTTTATGGATCCAAGGTGATAATTAGAGAATATGTTTATAGAAGACAATAAGAAGTTTGTAGCAGAGACAGAATATTTATTAATCCAGGATAAATTACAGAGGAAGCAAGTACCAAATTTTACAGGAGGTGGTGCCAGGTGCATCAGTTTGAAGAGATTTTTCTCTATGCTAATGTTTCATAACTGTGTCTTCATTATTTAAGACCTGTACTAATTGCTTTAGTCATTTATTTCCAAGTTTTTGGTCTTGTCTGGACACAGCTGTGCAAAATCTCATCCATTCTCTAACTTCAGACACCTGATTTGTCACTGAATTAATTTGTAATCTGGTCTCTTAAAATTATTCTATCAAAATCAGAACATTTATTTATCTATCTATATTTTGTTTTAAAGTCTCTGTTTTTCTTGTGTAACTCTTGATGAAGCAAAGATCTCGCAGATGCATTCTAAATCTCTCCCTATCTCACTGATACTTCTGTTTGAAGTATGAGTGGAATTGATGTAACTTAGATCATTGATCTGCCCAGTGGTAATAAAAATAGAATGAAAGGTTTTGCTGGATATACTTTGCAGGTTTAGATTAACAGAAAGTTACAAGTTTTGTTGAAGAAAAATGTAGTTCTAGATTTGGGGAAAAAAAGTTACAGAATACTTGAATATTCATATCTCTAGTAATTTTCTTTCCCCAGATGAGCTTCGCAGACATTAACATTTTGAAATAATGGATGTCAGGCAGTAATTTCTGTGGCAGAAACTCACAGTGGGAATATAACAGTTTCCCTCTAAGACAGTTTGAAGTGGTGATAGATTTTGTAACTTTGTAATTTCCTTTTTCTTCAAGTGTCGAGAGAGATGAATCCAACTTGGCATATGTGCAAGTATAAAATCGGTCTCAGTGTTCATGATAAGAAAATCTAGTTTAGCTCTTAGTGATAACTAAGGTTTCATGGAAGCAGGCAGTATGATCATGAGCTTTGCAAGTTCAGGCACACAGTAACTTGTAAACTTGAGGAAGAAAATTTTTTATTCTGCAAAAGTGTCTGCATTTGAAACAGGATATCAGAAATAATAATTTCTTCTATTTTTTTGCTTACCTCTGTGTGCTGTATTTGCATTGGCAATCAGTTGAATCAGGTGTTTATCGTGATATAGCATTAAAAAAACCCACTAGTGTTCTATACATCTTGGGACATATGCCAGCCTAACATACTATGAAGACTTTACCTTTTCCTGCTGAATAAAGGGCTCAGCAAGCAGTGCACTTGTTGCTGGTTTTGAAGGTACAAAGTTCAGGCATTTTATAAGTTCTTGCATATAGTTTCCTCGTACAAGCAGCACTAAAATCTTTGCTGAATGTTTTTCCTTTTATTCTTAAAACAAGGTGTAATTGGAGAAGAAAGAATGAGGTGGGGGGGATTGCTAGATAAACAAAACCACACAGAGATTCAAATGTAGTAGACACGGGGAAAATGGAGACAATGGCAAAGACCAGGGCTCTTCAGCTGTTACTTGGTGGCCCATTAAGAACGCGCCTTAAGAACACAAGGCACCATTTGGAGAGGACCCATCTGGACTTTGTAACTGATAAGGCAGCAAATATGAAGGTTTTTAAAATATTTGAAAGTAATCTGTAAGACTGCAAAATTCAGAAAGAGCTGTTTAGTGGGAGTGGGGAAGAGTGAAGGGACACTAGGGGATCGACAGGTGGAGCTATAAAAAGGGCTGGTTTTGCATGAACTGTGCCCAGTCGGTGTGTTTGCCTGGCAGCCCTATGCCTGATCACAGCAGTTTATCTTCCTGTTTAATACTCACTATTTTCCCTGTGCATGACTGCTGTAAGGAGTGATGCTAGCAACTAGGGAAACCAGAATTTGGAGCCAGCAGCTGGAATCAGACCTCAGATGAAGCAGTCCCTGTGTATGTGGTGCCAGCAACTGGAGCAAATAAAAGCATCTTCATCAGTGCCTCTGGGCTCCATGGATCCTAGAAAGATTGACAGCTACTGTGTGAACTGGGGTGAGTGAATTTGAGGCAGGAACTGGAACCAGTCTTGGGGTGAAGGAACACACATTTTCTGTACCAGCATCCAGAAGCAAGCAAGAGTTTCAGCAACAAATGCTGCTGAGGAACCACGGGTCATCAGTCCTAGGTGCAAGCTGTAGGGTTCTGGGTGAATTGAAGTGAGTTTCTTAATGTGAGTAACTGGAGTGGGAACTATGGTTCATAGGGCCCATGTGCCTAACCACCAACTGCTGGGAGTGACACTGGAGTCAACATTTTCCCCTAGCCTGGAGTGTGAGGGCCATGTGTGTGTAACTTGCAAAGCAAACTTCAAGCTGGAGAGTAAGAGACCCAAATAATAGGCAGAGGGCCTGAGCTGATAATTGAGGGAGCTGCAAGTTTTTGTGTGCTTCTGAGTCTAGAGAGTTTCACTAACAAACTTCAATCCTGGTCCTGAAAATAAATTTTTTTTTTTCATATTTTGGGGATCATCAAACACTGGAACAGGTAGTCCAGAAAGGCTCAGAAGTCTCTGTCTCAGGACATATTTAAAACCTAACTGGATATGGTTCTGAGCTCATTGATGTTGCCTCTACTTTGGGCATAGAGGTAGAACTAGACAGTCTCTAAAGATCACTTCCAACTCAAGATAGAAACAGAATTTTTGAGGTTAGAAAAAACCTCTAAGGTCACTGAGTTCAACTTTTAACTTAGCACCACATTGTTCGCCACTAAATCATGTCCCCAAGTGCCAAATTGAACCCAGAGATGGTTATTCCACTACTTCCCTCGGCAGCACATCCTAGTGGCTGACCACCGTTTCAGTGAAGATTTTCCTAAGATCCAATCTAAACCTCTGTTGCAACTTCAGACTATTTCCTTTCATACTGTCCCATGTTATCTGTGAGAAGATGCTGACACTCACCAGCCTGTAATCTCCTTTCAGGTAGTTGTAGAAAGTGATAAAATCCCTGATGTGCTACCCCCAGGCTTAGCAAGCCTAGTTTTTTTCCCCCCTTCAAATCTTATTTAAAGTTCTTTCCTTGAGCCCTGATAAAGCCCATGCGAAGATCTCTTTTCTGCTTTAGGACAGGTGTGCCTCATCTGTTGTCAGCAGGCTTGGTGTTTTGTAAACTGATCTGTGATGAAAAACCACAAAATCCTGCGGGTAACACCAGGCTCAGAGCAGTTATTCATCTGTGTGATTTTCCAACTCCCACCTTCCCCTGCAAGTGCCAGAATAGAGACCACTACTCGCACTCCAGATCCCTCAAGGAGTTATCCCAAAGTGATGAGGTCCCTCTTGATATTCCTCAGGCTTCCTGGGACTTCATTGCTGCCCACCTGAAAAAATAGTAATGGATGATAATTACTGGCTAGGGCTGTACCAGACTGGAGAGTTTCTTGGTTACATCTCTAACCTGGACCCCGAGGAGGCAGCAGACTTCTCTATGGTTTGGGTCCGGTCAGCATATTGATCCCTCTGTTCCTCTCAGAAGGGAATCATAAATTACTTTTTTCATGACTGAGGCAGTCATGGTGTGTTAGGTAGACTAATTCACTCTGGACAACTCCCCAACCTGTGAGCCTTAGTCCATGTTGCTCTGTGCCTGACCCTCACTTCTAGAGCCTCATTCCTGTTGTACAAGGGCATTTGGGAAGGTGAGGTAGGCTGGGAGGAGATTCACCTCCTGCCTTGAGCAGAGACCTAGCTCCATTCCCTTCATCTCTTAGGTCCCCTCCTGCTGCCTGGTGACAAGACAGTTGGGTATCCTTTGCTTCTTGTGATGTTGCTGGCTGGTGAACATAATTTGGTGTGAATTTGTAAAGTGCAAAGTATGTAAGTGATTATTGAACATTTAAATTTTATGAAATTCTCTGCTGAAAACATATCAAAGTTTGGCTCTCTAATTTGCTAGTGAATGTGTTGGCTGATTTTTGGTAGAACATGTGTTACAGAATTCTTAAGTGAAGTTTATGAAATAAGCAAGCACTGCTAATGTTATCTGGGAGAGGAGCAGCGGTATACAGCAATACTGATTTTTCTACAGAAATCAACTTAATTGCAAAATTAAGTGCACCTTCCTTTGGCACCATCTAATTTATGAAAAAAGCAGAAAGCAAATGAATAGGTCTTTATTATGCTTTGTAACATCAATTAGTAGATACTGAGAAATATTTTTCCTAATTTTATAGAAATCATTCTATTTCCAGGAATTGTGCTTGCCCTCAATTATAGATCCAAGGTAATGATATCAGTGGCTGAACATGTAGTTAGCTCACATATTCCCACTCAGTTTGCTAGAGGATAGTGACAGATCACTTTTTTAGGACATTTCTACCACTTGTAAATTTGTAGGTATCTCCTACTGGGGTAGCAATAATTGTAAGACTTAAACCACTATGCAGGGAAAACTGCCATGCAGCTGCTTCTTGGTGGTTTGAATATTTTATTTTGGAGGGTATAGTGGATGGATATGATTCATTTATGCGCTTTCAAAATCCTGTCCCTGCCAGTTCTTTTCTAAACCTCGAATATTTCACTTTCTATAGCCCAGCTTTTTTAATATGTGTGAATGCTTGACATGGAATGGATGGCAGTTGAATGTACTCTAAATTTTCACATTTTATTTCTGTGCTAGCTCCTCTACTTTATTCAGTCTTTTTTTAAAATGTATTTTGTATGAAGACTGTTAAAGTATCTGCTGTATTTTTCAAATCCTGTTTGAAAGATCTCTGTTGCAATTTTCCTTCCATCTGATGCCTTTTCTCTTTTCAGCTGTAACAGACGTGGATGATTACTGAGTATTAGTGAGGTTTTTGTTTCAAAGAATGTCCAAAAATATCAGAGACCTCACTTCTGAAATAAATTTCAGAAGTCATAATTCAGGATCATAATGGATAGTTAAGGTCAAATATACATGACAGTAATTAATGGTTTTCTGAACTTTTTGTTGAAATATGAATGTAATTCATCTTATCAGACTTCTTTAAGAAGTTTTACTGATAGAAAAAAACCAACAAATTAACAGACATGCATATACATAATGCAGAATCAGCATAATGGAGTATGGATTAAGAAATAGAAGATACAGCTGGATTTCAAAGGTATTATATCCTCATATTAATCATATTATAAAATAATTTGTAGGCACTATAACTCTATAAACAATAAAGTTTCTTTAATTCTGTGGTTTAACATTGGGGAAGTAATTATGGCTGAATCATATATATATATATAATGTCCACATAATGGAATTTGCCATTGAAATGTATCAGTTTTCTAGTAAATTTTAAAAACTATGCCCAGAATTCTTTTCGTATAGGTAATATATATCACCACATATGTGATGTCTCACTGTTCTGACATTCTCTCAAAAAGGATATTATCAGAAAAGTTTAATTAATTGTTTGAGGAAGAGCACTGCATGTAAAAGCTCTTCAATGTCCTCTACAGCCCTTAATATATCTGTATATTGAGTGAATGCTCAAATATACATTATTATACCTGTTTATTTGCTAGTACAGCGTAACTACAGGTATTATCTTCCTTTAGAATTCTTTCTCTGTATAATTTGTGATCCCCCATGTACACATATAAATTTGAACCAGTTTCATAGCTCTCCCATTCTTACCAATCCATGTTTGCCTAGCAGCTCATCAGCTATATGTTCACAGCCATATTTATGTCTTGTTTGTAGAAGGTTTGGGGAAGAAGCCTCAGCTTTAATCTAAACCTCTGCTTTCACAATTAAAATCTCTAAAACCCATCATTGTCTCCCCCAAGATACAAAATAGTGCAAAGAGGCATTTAACAATTCTAGACCCTGTGGTTGTGTTTCTGCTTCAGACCTATCTTATCTCATACTGATGTCATATCATCTTTGGGACATTGGCAAAAAAATAATTTATACGGCAACGTTCCAGGTCTCATGGCTTTTTTTTTTCCTTCCTCTTAAAATCTGGATTAGTAGAATGTCAATATTTATTGCCTATTCGCAGGCTCACTGTGGTTCTGAGACCTGGTGCAAAGTCCTGGGTCTTACAAACTCTCTGTATGTGTTTAAATGTTACTGTCTGTTTATCTGTGGTTCTGCTGCCTACACATGATGAGGATGAGACTTAAATTCAGGTCATTGTGACATTGCAAAATGTCCTCTGAGAATACTATTTAAAAAAAAAAAAGTATCTGTAAAGGTTTCTTCTATCTTCATGTAGAAAGCAGCTAGCCTGCAACTTCATGTAGCGACTGATCAAATTCTGCTTTGTTTAATCTTTTTTTAGGACATTTCCATTTTGCTTTGAGTACCCAAAATTTAAGGTAGATAATTTTTGTCTCATTGTATGTCTCTAATTTTAAAAGCTGTATGCTAAGTATCCCTTTTGTCAACAGTTGATATAGACCATGTTTAAAATCCTGAATAGTATTGGGTTCTGTAAGAAAATCCGTAAGATTTTTAGCTTAAAGTCAGCATTTAAGTTTCTAGTAAAAACTGTTAGTCCAAAAGGGAAATCTTACATCTTTAACAAAGAGTGGTATCAAATAAATATCTGAAATATTTATAGTTAATAGTTTAGAAAGACAAATCATATACAGAATACAGGATTTAAAGAATATGCTAAACACAGCGCATATCCATTCTCATTTTGAAATAGATATGATCTAAATGTTTGTTGCTGCTGGTATCTTTACTAATCTGGTAGTGGTCATGCACTAAGATTCCAAAAGGCTGACGGCTTCTATTTGGATTCCTTCTTGCTGTCAGGTGTCAAGTTTTTTAGATTGGTTCATCTGTAATTGAGACAACACGCTGGCTATTCCATTAATATTTATGGTCATCTTTCGAACAGTAAAAGTTTCTAAGCTAAACCCTATATATTGGGTTTATTACCCCCAAATTTTCTTACATTTCTGAACTTCAGTTACCAGTTAATTTCTGAAATGAAATTTATTGTGAATTTGTTGTGATGCGTGTCCTATGTTATCTCTTCCTGTTGCTAACTGGTTAGCCTGCTTCACTTGCATCAGATGCAAAAGAAATGGGTAAAACAAAAAAAATATATGCAACTATGTATATACACAACAATGTATCTTACATTCATCTCTCTCTCCAAAAGGATGCTCTATTAAAGTGAACTGTAACACCTTCCTTTCCTAATATATCTAGTGTGTATCTTTATTTGCTTATATAACCTTTGCCAGAGGTTATGAATGTGAGAGTTGCAAAGCATGCCAATTCTGACACCACAGCTCATATAATCATAGAATGGTTTGGGTCAGAAGGGAACTTTAAAGATTGTCTAGTCCAGCCCCTGCCATTGGCAGGAACGTTTTTCACTGGATCAGGTTGCTCAGAGACCTGTTCCAATGATGGGACATCCTTTTCTGGACAGCGTGTTCTGGTGTCTTATCACCCTCATTCTAAAATAGTTCTTTCTTGAGTCCAATCCGAACCTACATTCCTTTAGTTTAGACCTGTTGTCCCTAATCCTGTCCTTACAAGGCCTGGTAAAAAAATCTCTCTTCATCTTTCTTATAAGTCCCTTTAAGTATTGAAACACTTAATTGAGATCTCCCTGAAGCCTTCTCTTCTCCAGGATGAAAAACCCCAGCTCTCTCAGCCTTCTTGATGGGACAATTGCTCCCACCTTCTCAGCCTTTCTTAACAAGAGAGCTGCTCCAAACCTCAGACTGTTTCATGGCACTCCTTGGGACCTGCTCTTACATGTCCATTCAGTAGGTAATGATAAGGTACTTAGGCAGGGCACACCTTTCTTGGATAATTCCACTTCTTTGATCAGCATGGCATATATCTCGATGCTTTTAGTCAATCTGCCATTCTGTTAATTAACGTGTATGCTTAATATCACTTCCTTTCTGTCATGATTTAACCCCAGCCAGCAGCCAAGCCCCACTCAGCTACTTTGTCACTCCCTCACCAGTGGGGTCAGAGGGAGAATCAGAAGGGTAAAAGCCAGAAAACCCCTGTATTGAGACAGTTTCATAGGGAAAACAAAAGCTGTGCACACCAGCAAATCAAAACAAGGAATGAATTCAGTGCTTCCCATAGGCAGGCAGGCATTCAGCCATCCCCAGGAGAGCAGGGCCCCATCACCTTTAATGGTGAATGGGAAGACAAACACCATTACTCCGAATGTCCCCCCTTCTTCCCCCAACTTTATATACTGAGCATGATGTCATATGGTCTGGAATGTCCCTTTGGGCAGCTGGGGGCACCTGCCCTTGGCTGTGTCACCTCCCAGCCTCCCATGCACCCCCAACTTCCTCACCAGAGTGGCCATATGAAAACCAGAAAAGGTCTTGGTTCTATGTAAGCCCTGCTCAGCAATAACAAAAACATCTCTTTGTTATTAACTCTCTGTTCAGCACAAATCCAAAACACAGTCCTGCACCAGCCACTGTGAAGATTTACTCTACCCGTGCTGAAACCAGAACACTTTCTTAAAGAAAGACAGAGCTCTGCCTGAGAGGAGAGGACATATTTTATTTGCCTGAGATGCACCAATCTGCTCTGCCCAGCTAGTTTACACCAGCTCTATTAATATCTCTTCTTTTTCTCATGCATTACAGTTTGAAATCAAAGGAGTGTTTTTAAAAGAATATCTAGTACTCAGTTTTAATGATAGATGATAGATAAATATTTTGGATATTACACTTGGTCTTCATATTTGGTGTGGATGTCCCTTTGTGGTCACTCTCTCATGCTATCTCATTTCCACAAAGAACTGCATAAAGGGAGAGGTGGAGAAAGCTGTGATACAAAGGGCAGCAAACTATCTAAATGCTTCAATGGCAACTATACTGCCTGGATTTGGATTGAAAAGAAAAAAAGAAGTAAAATGGTCAATATTACACTACTTGACTTTCTGAAGCAATTTTTTATTCAAAGAGTTGTTTTGTTTTGTTTTTGTTTGGGTTTTTGTGGGTTTTTTTTGTTTTTTGATGGGTTTTTTTGTGCTTTATTGCTGTATATTTGCTTATTCTGCCTTGCTGATGGCTTGATATAAGATATGGGAGTATATTCCAGGGTTATGATTAGGCTTTGGTCCAACCACTGTTGAAGGAGTAGACTGACAACGGAAACCCCAACTCTATTTTTAAAGTCTTCTGAGAACTGTCAGAGGGTGCTGTGTGAATTTTCATCAGAGAACTCTACTGTCACCATAAGGATCCATTTGCAGTGAACAGGCTGTGGTTACTGGGAGAAATTTGTATGCTTACTGGGGGAAGACAAGCACCAGACAGGCCCCACCTTGGTATGTTACTACAAAGAAATAAAGGCTTTTAATTTATAAAAAGATGTTAAAAACAACCAATAGCAAGTACTGGAAGTAGAGCTAAATTTTCTGAGAATCTACCTCCCCATGACCACCACTGATTTAAGATCTGCTCTGGATATTGGTGTCCTTCAATTTTTTTGTGGATTTTGTGGTGATTTACAAGATGAGGCATCTAAACACACCTTTGTTTTAGATGTTGATACATACTGCTTACCAGAAGATTTATTTGTAGCCATTTAAAGCAAAGGAAAGCCTAAGATGATATATTCATGTGACCTCTTCCTGATTCAATTACATGACTGTGATGTCTGTATTTTGAGACCAAAACATTCATGCAGTATGCACTTCTGTGTGGAGGTCCTAATGAATTTTATCATATTGCAGCAGACCTGTATAAACTTTTCTAATTACAGAAGTGAAAAATATAACTTGAATATTTTATGAACCTTTTTTGGTTCATAAGCTGACTCTGATATTAAAACTTGCTTTAGGTTATCCTTGGATACATCTTCTAGTAAACAATATTCCTAGTATTAATTTATGGAACAAGTATGTTAGTATTTATTGAAAAATTTCATCTTCACTCTTATAAGTGGATAGTGTGGGGGAAAGAAGTGCTCTCAAGAGATATACAGAAGATTCATGTCCCTTTGGCAGAATGGCAAAATGTAACTGCTGTGAGACAAAGTTTGTATTTCTGTAAACAGGGAACATTTGCTTTGCTAGCATGTATGTAAGAGAAAAAACAATAAAAATGGTTTAATGACTGGAAATGTAGTTTGGGTCTTTTTTTTAAAAAAAACAAGTAATAATTAAATTCGTTCTGATAACTTATCTTTCTTAGCAGTTTACAGTTTTCTTTAAATTTTTTCCCATTATTGTGATTTGTGATTTATGTTTTTTTTGATGAGCGAGCACAGGTTTTTTCTTCAGCTGCCTGACAATTTGATTGAAACTCTTGAACTGAATAGAATATGCCAATGTGAGTTCCTGTTACACAGCCTTTTAAGTTGAATAGTACTATAAAGTTACCAATAAGAGCATTTGTATTAGGACAAATAAGTATGTCCAAACATAAGTTTGAAAATAATTATTTTAATTCCAGAAGTTTTTAAATGTTCACACAGCTTCAACATGGATCATATACATTGCATAATTCCTCTTTGTTCTGTTCATTTCTAATTTTATAAGGAAACATAGGATTAAAGTTCATATTACTCAAATTGGCTTAAAAAGAGGAATTTGAGTTGTTGAAGAACTGGGTGACTTGTCATTGTTTTGATCTGGAGAAGAAAAGAGAATAAAAGAATACACAACACAACGGTCCTGGAAGACACAATGCACTTTATTTCCCTGTGTCCATTCTTAGTTCATGTCCCAAGAGGAGGTTCACAAGCCGTCCTCCCTGTCAAAGCTCACAGACTGAGGGTGGTTGTTCCTGCTCCTTCACATCCCCATGGCTGCAGCGTGCCTTTCCCCATGTTCTGGGTAAGGCAAGGCTGCTCCCAGCAGCTGCCCACTGTGCAGTGGGTCTCAGGATTCCACAGGCAGCCCAAGTGATGTCTGGGGACTGCTGACCAGTGTTGAGTCTTCAGTAAAGACCTGCTAGGTTGCATTTAGAGTAACTACAGGTAAGTCTGTAAGCCTAGTAGGGTGCAGTTAATTTTTGTCTGTTTCTTTGTTTCTATGTGTTTTGGGTTTGGGCCTTTTTTGAAACTTAGAAGGGTTTTTTGAGGTTTTACTTGGTTTCCTGTTTCTTTTTTTTCATGACTAGTCAATAAAAGAAAGAAGTCGCTTTTTATCTTGACAAAGAGTAGGCAAAATGAAAAATCCATGTCATGCTCTAGCTTTGTGACTATAATAAAAATTATTTTTCAAGTGAGAAATGTCTTCCAACAGAAACAAAATCCAAAATATTCAAAACTTCAATTAGTCAAATCTGTACTGCATACTATACATGAGTATCAGTCATTGTGTAACAATGTGTAACAAGGAACAATTATTTTGTTCATTAAGAATGGAATTGCCTTAGCAAATAAATAAAGATTAATACAGTGGAGCTTTTAGAAATTTCCATCAAGGAATTTTTTGTTGAGGGTTGTAGCTCAGTTTTTTGGCAGAGGAAAAATTATATGACCATGAAGCAAGACTTCTGATGTAGTTATGTATTTTGCTCTGAATCTGACGTTGGCATGGACATGTGATACACAGTTGTTCGTAATTGCAGGAAAATTATTTTATTTTTGCAATACAGGAACCCACATAAACTGAATTGTTCTAGCTAAATGGCAAATTAATTCATTAAGTTATTTTTTTTATCGTGGCATCAAACCCAAAACAACTCAAGTAAGATTTAATCAAAGAAGCTTTTAATTTTTATGAACCTAATTAGGAAGTCAAAATATTTAAGACTGTGTTGCCTTGGTAAATAATAAATTCAGCAGCCAGAATTTTTCTACATCCTTTATCTGAAGTAGAAGAGCAGTAGCAGAAATACTAAGCCATACCAGAACTGTTTTCTGTATCAGTTTTATGAAATTAATTTTTCGTAGGGAGAACAAATACAGATTTGCCAAGTGTTGCAGTAACAATAACTGAAGCAATAAATCCCAAGAATAGTGTATGAGTTTATAGGTTTGAAAGGTTCTGTTCTTTTCAAATGTGGAAGTAGTAGAATCCTTTAAAGTGGTCTTTTATGAAGCTTCTGTTTTAGAATTAGTGGAATTATTGACTACTCTACTGAGAAGTTGTAAACTAGGTAAATTATGGACTCTTTTTAATGGATCATTTAAATGGATTTATACAGCAGAAACACATAGTTAACTCACTTTATTTTTATATTAGTACTTAGAAAGTCTTGGTACACTTCATCAGCTTGCTAATTTGAGTCACCTTTCTTCAACTACCTTCTTTGATGCAGCAAACCAAGAAATGGGTGTGACAAATGTTTCATATGCACCATCAGCCTTATACCAGCTGTAAAATTTGACTACAGCACAGAGATTTATCACTCCACCAAAAAAAAAATTAGTCAAATGAAGTGAAAAAGCACTTTGACTCCTTATTAATTCTATATTTTCACTGTTGTCTGGTGATTTAGACTCGCTTTCCACAAAACACTGTATAGAAATTTAATGGCCTAACCTACAGCTTTTATTAAAGCTGCTATATTACCCATGATGAGGGTGAATATTGACTATGTAATCTTCCTTTTTTTGTAAAAACTGGCATCATAGATGCATTTTTTGAGAATAAGACTTAAACTGTTTATATAATTATTATGGACATAAATAACACATTAAAAATGATTATTTCCTCTATCTGAGTGAAATTTATGTGTATGCTGAGCATGACATCACATGGTACCTGGAATGCCCCTTTAGTCAGTTGCATGGTCACATGCCCAGGCTGTATCACCTCCCAGCCTGCCATACATCCCCAAATTCCTCACCAGTGTGGCTGTAAGACAAGCAGGAAAAGCCTTGGCTCTCTGCAAGCCCTGCTCAGCAGTAACAAGGATCCACAATTTCGCTGGGCAACCTGTGCCTGTGTATATCTAATGTAAACCTACATTCTTTCAGCTTGAAGCTATTACCCCTCTTCCTATAAAAGATAGAATATGCCCTTGTAAAAAGTCTAAAGACATAATTTTATTTTTTAGGGAACCATGAATTACAATAGAGGCTACTAATATACACCTCTGTGGAATGATGAATACTTTAATGTAGTAGAGAAAATAAATACAATTTGAGTTATATAGAAGTAATTTAATGTAATGATAAGTGCATGATAAGTTGGAAATCTCAATTTTATTCTTAATTTTGGTATTTATAAATTCATGTTTTATTATTTTATTATTTTATTATTTTCAGCTCTAAAATATGTGTTTTCAAATATTGATACAGGAACCAGATGATGAAAATAGTTTCAAACATCTTTATTTTTATCTTACATATGTTCTAATTTTTCCCCACCAAATACATGTAAATTTTTTAAACTTCATGAAGGGAGAAATGTAGTGAGTGTTTAATTGTGCTGGTAATATTTTGCAACTTATTACACTGAATATTAAAAAGAAAAAAATTATTTTATTAATGAAATTGAAAGCTGAAAATTTTATTTTATAGAAATGGAAGCAGAGCAACAGGAAGAAAGAATTTTTAGCATTAATTAATTCTGTCCAACTGCTATGTTTTAGAATTGTTTGCAAAAATTTCTTGAATTCTTTTTCTGTAGTGTCGAAACCACTGTTGATTGTCATGCAAAGCTAGATTGAAGGAAAATACTGTCTATAGCTGCTGATTAGTCTGAAATGTAATAGTTGCCTGTTTCAGTAAGATGTAGTAAGTAGGCAGCGAAGGGTCGCCTAAAAAAGGCCCTGTAACTTGCACACATCCGTGAAATCACACAGGTGAAAAACATGCTTTTGATTTCCCTCTTTAAAGGGTGTGTCACTTGGTTCCTTTGGTGAAAATGACTTTGCCTCTCCAAGCTTTTCTTTCAAGTAACCAAAGCCGTGGCAGTGTCATAGTACTGCAGTTGCATAAGGGGAGTGCAAATAGCAGCGCTGCTTTTAGAACATAATTGTTCAAGTGATCTCAGAGTTCAGCGCAGGCGGCTGTTGTGTATCTGCTTTGATAATAATAATTGACACCAGTAGAACTTTGTAGCTGGAGGGGACAGTGACATATCATATCACTCCTGCTTTATCAGTTTCTGCCCCCTTAAAAACTTGTCAGGCAGTGTCTTTTGGTAAACAGTTACATGCCTATATAAAAACAAGTGCTTCTGCATGCTGCTCTCTCAGTGGTTTCTTCTTGGTTAGTGGAACAAGTTTTGGAAAATAAAATTATTTTTAATTCTGTACATAGCTTTGACACAGTCAAACACTAAAATTAATCTCTTTCGGCTTGCTTATCTCAGCTTTAGTATCACATACTAAGAGGTAGAAAAGGGCTTGGCACTTTTTGTGTTTGCCATTGTATCATGCAGCAATTTGTAAAAGTGCTTTTCCAGTGCTCTTATTCTTGGGATATGTCTTTTGAGGATCAAGTTCTTATGACTGAACCTTCACCTGAAAAATGCCTCTTGGATTTTGGGTTGTACACAGAGATTTCTATATTACATGAAAACTTAAAATTTAAGATTCTGCATTCTGAGGAATAGTGTTGATACTTTACTGTGCTGACAAATAGCACTGTGTGTGCAAAATTGCAGTAAGGTTTTTTTACTGTAAGCATTAAAAATATTTTACTGAGTAAATCGGAGTAAGAGTGTGCTTACAGTTCGTTTTATACTGCTAAAGAAATAAAAGGAGACAACAGTTGTAAAAGCCTTGTAGACAGTGCAGTCTTTGCCACTTTGATAAGGTCTTGAATACAAATCTGTATAGAAATCTTTACATATTTGTAGGTCTGCAAGATATACATCTTTTGATGTGTATCTGTATAGATACACAGAAAAAGAATCTCTGCATATGTACATTATATGTACATATGAAGTACATTGCATTAATTTTCAACAGATGTTGCAGGATTTCTTAATATTATAGTGTGCATATAACTTCAAAATATTTTTTTCTTGTTCTTTGTATTGTACAGGATGATGAAGTAGTACTTCAGTGTGTTGCCAGTATTCACAAAGAACAAAGGAAGTTTTGCTTGGCAGCTGAGGGACTTGGGAATCGCCTGTGCTTTTTGGAGCCAACATCAGAAGCTAAAGTAAGAAGCTGATACTCTCAACCGGTGTAACTGATCAGTGAATGTTAACCTACTTATCTACAAGCACATTTAATTATAGTTTCTTAAATATGATGCTAGAGGGACCTTATGTACGCTTTTCTTCCTGACTGCATCATAGAATTGTTTGCAAAAATTTCCTAGAGATTCCAAATAAATTTTGAGGCACACTTGTGAAAAGTTAAAAGCTGCTATTCTTTAACTAAGAAAATTCCTGTTACTGAAATACTACCTATTTTCAAGATTAAGTCTCCAGACAGATATTAATATTAAAGTTCACTAAAGTCCCCTATTTCTGTTACTGCTGTAGGTTCAAATATATTGATATACTGGATTGATAATTTTAGAAGCATTGTCACCTGTCAGTTACTGGTGTTAAGTATTGTTCCTGACTTCACTATCAATCAGGAAGTTAGATGTATAGGGACAAGAATGATTAAGTAAAAGAGCGTTTTAGAAGATTAAAAATGGCAAATTGAGAAAAGAAGCTAGAGATGTGAGCCACCCCTTCCCCCCTCCATCCCCAGGTAATTATCAGAGCTTGAGAGCGGAAAGGAGAGAAGAGATGAAACTGTAAACCTCTATTAAAGCATAACGTTAGGAATAAACCAAACAGAGGAGGACCTCCTCTCTCTCTTTGGTTCTCTCTGCACCTTTTTCTTTAATTGTTTTTATTTCTTCACTATTCATCGCCTCAAAACACAGCATTTTCAAGATTTTATTATCTCTTTTCACTCTGATTTGAAAAATAAGAATATAGTTGCATACCACTTTAAATCTCATCCACAGCCATGATCTTTATCATGAATCACAGAATACAGAGTTGTTAAGGTTGGGAAGAGTCTCTGAAGGTCATCTAGTCCAAACTCCCTACTTAGAATAGCTTCAGACAGAACAGATTGCTTAGGACACTTGGTTTGGAGTTTGAGTATCTCCAAGGGTGAGACTCCGCAGCTTCTCTGGGCAACCTGTTCTACTGTTTACCATGCTCACAGTAAAAGTAGGGGGGGTTTGTCATGTTTAAAAAGTATTGCCTGTATTTCACTTATTATCAATTTCCTCTTGTCCTTTCACTGGGTTCTATTGTGTGGTCTCTGAGACTACCTTTGTGCTTTTCTGCCATGTATTTATGTACATTGATGGTTCCCGTTGAGAGTTTTTTCTCTTGGGCAAATCTTTCTTTGGACATATCGGTGCCAAGAAATTGGAAAAAAATAAAAGTCTGCTGTGAAGTTTTATGTTTCAAGACCAGCAGACATATTGATTCAAAATTAGGATTTCCTAAAAGAGTTCATATTATCATGTCATAAGATTCCAAATCTTAGCTATTTAGTTACTGCTGTAAATATCTTCTATCAACCTCATACATGATATAAGATCATGTATCTTCTCTTCTGTTTTGTCAGTGACATTACAGAACAAATACAATATCCCTGGTATCATTCTAAAAGACAGGAAAACAATAATATGTTTTTGCATTTGAACCTGAAGATGTTTCATTTTACTGTGAGGAATACAGCTCAAGGAAAGTAAAATTTCTGTGTTGTCAATTCATGAAGAATGGATTTATATTGTTTTCATACAGGAGAGTAGCATGTACCTCAAAAACAAATGAGTAGACATTAAGTATAGATTCAAAAATTAAAATAAACACATGTTCAAACACACTTTTCATCCTGTTTCACCTGTTCTGCTGATCTGTTCTTGCACTGTTTAATTTATTTTTACAGTATGTCCCTCCAGACCTCTGCGTCTGTAATTTCGTCCTTGAACAGTCACTATCTGTCAGAGCCCTTCAAGAAATGCTGGCCAGCACAGGGGACAATGCTAGTGAAGGGGTGAGTAAATTGAACTCAAAGAAAATTAAATCTGAGTGTAGATTTCTCTCATTTCTTTCCTTGTCCAGGATTTTCTAGAAGAGGATCCTGATGTCATAGTATTCTTAGGACATTATTGCTCCACTTCTGTAATCACATGAATTCCTCTTTGGCAGTGAGGAGCTGGTGCAGCTGACTTTTGAATACTTATGATCCACAAATCCAGAAACATCATCAGTTTGATTGCTTTGACCCTAATTCTCCAATTTCAGCTGAATCAAACTGAATTGAACTTTTATTCTCTTACAAACAGAGCATGATAAAACTTGATGGCTTTACTTATTTTACAACCTAATGGCTTATTCTGCACTTCAGATGTTTAACTGGCACATACTATTGTACAGATGAGAAAGATGGAGTTATATCACCTTTGATCTTGCATTGTCAGCCTTTGCATACATGGTTTTTAGACTTCATTAATGCTGACCTTTTGTTCTCCACTGCATAAATAAGTGGGATTCTTTATTTTTGCACTTACCTTGCATTCTATAAAGTAAGTCTTGATGAAAATAAAACATATGCTTAGGAAATCAA
Organism: Irena cyanogastra; assembly: GCA_013397155.1. Lineage (NCBI taxonomy): Eukaryota > Metazoa > Chordata > Aves > Passeriformes > Irenidae > Irena > Irena cyanogastra. The sequence continues at coordinate 68,609 of VWZV01007894.1, forward strand.
AAGACCAATTTAAAACATTTTTATGATTCCTAAGAAATTACATTATTTTTAATATTTCCAAAATATTCACACCAAACTGCAGCTGAAAAATTTAATCTGAGGTTAACAATGATATACAACTCTTTCATTTGGAATTGGAAGTAGAGGACATATAATCTCTTTGGTAAAAATGATCACACTCTTGCTTAAGGAGTGGTAGACAATAAAAAATAATGTAATCTGTTGTGCTGTATTTATTTTGAAACTCTCTTGTCCTGCATTTATTTTTAAGTTAGGTACAATCCATTGGGGAAACTGTAATAGGAACACAGCATACTAAAAGCAAGACTGAAATAAAAAATTATTTGCTTTTCATATTAAATTTAGTTTGGAACAGAGTTCTGCTGCTAGTTTCAGATTTTTCTAGAGAAAGACTAGCTTATTCAGTTTGGAGGTTTTCAGGTTTTTTTGTTTGGTCATGTTGTTTTCTTCTTTTGTTTTTTATTTTTTTAATAAATCACACTTAAACTTACATGTGATTAATTTAAAAACTTTCACTAATAAAATTAGAGGAAGGGTTTCATTGCTTGCTCTCAGAATTCATACATTTGTTGCAAACTGAATACATGTAATTTTCTTTTGATAACCTGTTTGTAATTACAGTTGACTTTGCAGTTAAGTTTTTCTCTTTTCATAAAAAAATGTTTTAATGTATAGAAGTGGTATTATATTCACCGCTACATGTTTTTCCAGTTTTCTTCACCAAGCAGTGACAAGTTCCTGCAGGATTAAAGCCATTTTTATAAATGACATGTTTTGAAGAAACTTGATGGTAGTTTAACTTCTGTATTGTTCACAGCATGTAAAACCATTTGCCTACACATGTATAACCGTTATTTGAGCTCATTATTTGCACCATTACTGACCTCAAATGCCATCCAAAAGGAACTAAAAAGAAATTTACTCTAAAGGAAGCAAATGGAAAATCCAGTTTTGCCTCTCCCTGTCTTGTCATAGTTTTACATATACAAAATTAATAACTTGGTTAAAACTTTGTTGAAACTATGGATGCAGTTGCTTTATTGAATCTGAAACATGTTAAAGATTAATATTAGGAAGTAGCTGTTCTCAGTATATACTTCAACTATTCTGGGCAGTAAGTATGTTATTTCCTCTTTCAGATTTCAGTTTCTGTATGTATATACGTATTTATGTTGTTGTTATTTTTTTTAATGCCTGCATGAAGTTTTTAAGAAAGGTAAGTAGTACCTTATTAAACTTAAAGTATGTTTTTGCAAAAGCTGTGTATTACTAAATTATAATCAAAATTGGGTAATGATAAAAGCCTTTGTCAACGAACAACATTTTTTCCTTTGACAGATGTTTGGCTATTGCTGTATTCGTTATTATTATTTTTCCCCAGTGTGTACATTTCATAATTTGTTGGAATATTTGCACTCCTTCCTTGAACCGCTATAGCTCTTCACCTTGTTGCATAGTTCTGATCATGGTCCACTCAGAGCAGTGGAGTTCTGACCTTGTCCATGCTGTTCTGTAGGCAGCCCAAGGGGGTGGCCACCGGACCCTGCTGTACGGCCACGCGATTCTGCTTCGACATTCCTTTAGTGAAATGGTAAGTCAGGGAGCACCTCCACTGAACGAGTAGCATGAATAATAAATGTCTTTTTACCAAAATTAAAAAGCATAAACATTTGAAATAATGATATTTCCAAGCCATCTTCTGCACCAGGTGAGAAAGAAGTTATTAACTTGCGGTGTCTCAACACCACACAATTGTTTAAATTCAGATTCTTTATCTAACTCAGAATTGTTGCTGAAAAGCTCCTAAAATTGATTGTTTCTGTGTCCTTAAGGAATCCATTTTAATGATACTTCCATTACCAAGTACTTCTAGAGCAAATGAATTTCTTGCGATATTTGTTGTTTTCTTCCCCATTATATTTTATGAAATAAGGTGCTCAATTTGACATAGTGGAGTTTGCATGGATTATGCCCACAAAGATGCTGTCTTCAGGCTGCCTTGTATATATTTCACCATACTATATTCTACAACTGAAAAATTTCAGCTGTTTTGAATTTTTGACCTACTAGGGCCCATGTGAATACACCTAATACAAGGCTGAAGAAATGGGAAGTCAGAAGAATGTTTTCCCTCCTTTTTCCTGTACTAGAAAATGCTATGTTAATCTTCAAACTATGTTGCTTATGTTTATGAACCTTGAAAATTGTAGTTGCCTTGATATACCGGAGTTGCAAGTATAATTACTACCTTTTGGTATGTTTTTTAATGTTTTCATGAATCAAACTTATTATGATAGGGCTGTAATTAGATGTTTGCCTGTTCCTATCTGATGAGCTGTACGAAACTTCAGAAGGTAGAAGCTAAATTGCACAGCTGAAGTGGAAATGTGCTGCACTGGAAAAGGATTTTGATGTTTGAAGTTCAGGAAAAGCTTCTGTATGAATAACAACATCATCTTTAACTCATTAAAAAATTAAGTATGATAGTAAGAAGAAGTAATGTGAATATATTCATTTGGCATGTGTGTTAATGGATACTGTTGGATTTTTGTTTTCAATAACATCACTGTTTTGCAGTATTTGACATGTTTAACATCATCAAGATCCCAGACAGATAAACTTGCATTTGATGTGGGATTACGAGAAAATGCAGCAGGTATGGCAAGTTATTTTTGAAGGAAAATGAGTTACCATTTCTGGTTTTAGAAGAGGCATTGAGTTTAATGTAACTGTAAGTTTATGAATGGGATCCTTCTGTGTTCATCAGAAATAAGATGACTGAAAGAAATGACTGTCACTAGCAATGACTTTCAGCACATTAAACGACTTTTGTAAGAATGTGAGAGAGTCTTGCAATTAAACTGACAACACAACTGCAATAAAATGCATGATAATGGTCAAAGTAAAAAATTTCTGCTGGATAAAATAAATTTCATGCTTTTGTTTGGGTTTTTTTTTTTTTTTTTGTTTTGAACTTAGAGTACAGAAAAGCCATATGCTGGTGCATTCACAATATACATTGTCATCAAGTAACAAAAGGAATTTGCAACTTGTAGTGCAGGAAACCAGAAAATATGTAGTGAACACATTGCTAAAAGAGCTGAATGGAAATATATCTGTAATATGGACAAACCAATAACGGGACAAAGTGGAAGAGATACAACACACACATGACATTATGAGAAAGATTTGAAATCTAATTAATGTATTTCTGGGAGTACTGCCATTACCATTACTGCTGACAGAAATATAGTAAAAAAAAATTGTGCTTCCATGAAAACACATATAAATTATGAGTTGCCACTGGGAACTATATTAAACGAATTAAAAGGTAACAGCCATAAAAGCCACAAATAGATTTTCATGCTGCTGTCTGCATAGTGCTCATGGTTACTGAAAGTTATGAGTACTCCTCAGAAACTAACAGGTGACTCTGTAATAATCAGGCCCAGACATACATCTTGAAGGGAAAATCTAAATACCTGTATACACACCATTAATGTAAAGCTCAAATAACAAAATTGGTTGTGTTAATATAAACCTCTGCTTTCTACTGGTTTTTTCATTATTTTGAAAAGAAATTAAAATCAAATAGACTAATTGATGATGGAGAGGCACTGGCAGTGTAGGTGTTAAAATCTTTGTAAATCATAATCTGAATCTGTTCAGGTGATTCTCTACAAAAGTTTGTCCTTTGAATGTGTGAAGTTTGTCTTTCAGTTGTTTATAGCCATACAGAAGATTGCTTTAGACAGATATTAGCTGCCTGTTACTTGGCTGTCTTTGATTATTGCCTTAGATGGAGAACATTTTCTTTAGACATGTTGAGAAAAGGAATGTATGTGATTAAAGGAATACGTGTGTTTAATTGCTACTAAAATACTTTCAGTGAAATCTGTTTTTATGATTTTATAGCTTTATTTTAGAATTATTGTAGGTATGTCTGCTTCTATCAATGAGATTTTATAAGTATCTGTGGTTGTTTAATTGGTCTTTGCTTAACTGTACATACACAGGAAAACCCTTGTACTCATAGGTAAGATTCAAAAAAGCTTAGTTGTGTTTCTGCACAGAGGGCTTTGGTAACTACTGCATGCCTGGAAATCTGATAAAATGAGTGCCACAATATCACTTCCCCTTGGTCTACTCCCTCACCTATGAAACTGTGCTAATGAATCAGTTTCTGCTGCAGGAAGTATTCTTCACATGCAGAGGGAAAAGCCATTGCCTATTAAAAATTATTCCCTTTGAAGATTTAGCATTTTACACTTGTATAGATGTAACTTCTATTTATTGTCTTCACTATAATTAGTTTCATAATCAAATTAATTAAATTTTGTTTTAAGGAGGTTTTACATGAAATATTTTAATCAATCAAACAAATTTTTGTACTTTGATTCTACCAAATTGCCTTTTTTTTTCACTTTGCATTGTCTGGTGAGAAAGTTTTATTCAACTTGTTTTCTTCAAGGTCTTATCTTTCACACTCTGAAGAGTGTGGAATTGTGAAACGAACTAGCTAACCTTCCCAGAATGTCTGTGTGTGTGTGTGGTTCTCTGTGTGTGTGTGTGCAGAGTAACTTGGAATCCTATCTTTAATGTGTAGGAAACGTTCTATGATTGTCACTCTTAGGCTTGGCTATTTCGTAATTATCTGGTCTGGACACCTGGAACTGCTTCCAGGTTTGTTATGCTATGTGGTACAGAAGGCTGTGAATTAAATATGACCATTAAGCAAAAGAAGAGACAAAAGGTGATATATAAGACCAAGGTAGCTGTCAGCAATTTCCTGTCAAAGGGAGCCTTCCAAGGAAGAGTAGTTCTGAGTGGTGTTTCGTAAACAGTCCCTTTAAAAGTACCTGAAAAGGGAAATATCATATATGGCAATGATTATTTGACAAAAAGTTTTAAGAAAAAAAAAGCATCAAAAATTACTGGAAAGAGAAATGATGTGGTTTTATAAGGTGAATGTCTTACAAGACAATTTTTATAATGATATTTTAGTGTTGTATAAAGATAACCTTAGATTTCTTGGTAGCTGTCTGTTCTGTAGAACCTTGATTAGTTCCCCTGTCCTTTAGGTGAGGCATGCTGGTGGACAATACACCCTGCTTCTAAGCAAAGGTCAGAAGGAGAAAAAGTTCGAATAGGTGATGACCTTATCCTGGTCAGTGTATCTTCTGAAAGATACCTGGTGAGTTTTTGTTTCTTTAGACAGTGGGCAAATGGTGGGGAAATACCAAGTTCTGTAGGGATATCAGGAGATTGGTTGGGATTCTTGTGTTTTTGGTTTTTTTCTAATCTAGGGACTAATGTCTTGTTGTAATGCATTTTTATTTTTCTGCGCTGAAAGGGTGGTGTGTGTGCATGTAAGTCCCTCCTCCAGAACAAGACTGCTTCCACGCCCTTTCCCCAAATTTTAGAAAAATACTAGTTTTAGAAGAAATTTGTATATTTACTTTATGATACATTCTCTTCTGTTGATAAATTAATGTACTAAATAGTTGAAGTGCATAATTTTCATTGTTTCCTGTTACCATTGTCTTGTTTCAGCATCTCTCCGTGTCAAATGGCAATATTCAGGTGGATGCCTCCTTCATGCAAACACTATGGAATGTACATCCTATATGCTCAGGAAGCAATATTACTGAAGGTTTGCCATTTTATTTATTTAGACTTGTATATAAATTAGATTAATTTATGTGCTTTTGATAAAGAGGGAAAATTTAAAAACCAATTCCCCTCAGAATGTCAACCAAAAGGTTTAATGCAAATAAAGAAAAGGAGCTTAGGAGAGAAGAATTCTTGAAGAGAAAACAGGGTAATACAGATACAACAGCTGGATTTGCTGAAGAAAAGCTAAATGAGTGCTGGAACTTCAGAATAACAAAGCTTTAAAAGCTGCATGAGAAATGAAAACTTAGTTTCATTTGGGGGAGTAGGAGCTGGAGAATAACTAAAGCCAGAAAACTTAGATTTTTACATACAATTTTCTTAAATAGTGTTCTCCCACTACAGATAAAACAGAAGAGAGATAAAAGTACAGGCAAAATGAAATGCAGTTTTCTCAAAGTTCCTATTTCAGCCTCAGTTCTGCTTTTTACGGACATTTCCTCAATATCCCTTCTGGATGTTACAGCCACGCATCTTTATTGTCTTCTCTTATTCTGCCTAAATCCTACACCACAGGGTCAGGATTTCTTTCTGGAAATTTTATGGCACTTCATGGTCATGTTTGAGTCACTGACCATGTTTGTGATGGTCACCTTATTCTGAGAAATGTCTTGTTCTGTGCTGAAAGTCTGATCCACTCAGGATCTTTCCTTATCTGAGTGCCGTAGTTTGTCATTTACACTGTTGTAGCAAACATTGGGCTTCACCTTTGCTGTTCTCTATTCAAAGTATCAGCACTCAACATTCACAAACAAATATCTTTAAGTTAGGATCATTTTATATCACTTGTCTGTAAAACTTAGCATTAATGATACACTAATATACAATAACATAGGACAAAATAGGTTTAAGGGAACTGAGAGAGATATCCTACTTGCCTGGGATCAGCTACAGTAAGTCTTGATAGGAGATGACTATCCTGGTGTCAGACTTAATTTAGTAGTCTTATTTGAACTATGGTTGGGTTTTTCTAACCCCAAATGGGTGTTAGAAAAGTCATCAGCATCCCACAGTGTTTCTGTGCATTGGCCCATAAGAAACCTGTCTTGGAGTGTTAGGTTTTAATTTTAAAATCATACGGGATATGGATTTTGCTCGTAATACTTTCTGATTGCTTTGGCATGCTGGAACTAGATATTTAAAAATGGCTGTCTGGGGGCCTGCCCTTATGGGTCATAAATAGAATAGGGATCAACCCTGGAAAAGTCTGTGTTTTTTCAGGATTCACAGGTAAAACAAAAAGAAGCAAAGAGAAAAACCATCCTAGACCGAAGTTTAAAACTTGTAACATAATGAGCTACGCAGAGAGATCATGGAAGACCAGTGATATATTTTCGATTTCAGTACCTGAAGAGATTTGGCAGCTAACTTCCTAAGAGCTTACAGAATTAGAGTCATTGGGGTTGGAAAGGATCTGGTCCAATCCACTGTCCAGCTGATCCACTAGAACATGTTTCCTAGGATTATATCTAGACAGGGTTAGACTCTCTTCAGGAATGGAAACTTCACAACATGCCTGGGCAACCTGTGCCAGCGCTCAGGCATATTCCTCATGAAAAAGTGTTTCCTGATGTCCAAACAGACCCTGCCGTGTTTCAGTGTGGGCCCATTGCCTCTGGTACCATCACTGGGCACAGCGGAAGAGACTTTGATCCCACAGTCTTTACATTGATAAGATCCCCCCAGACTCCTCTCCTCTCCTCTCCTCTCCTCTCCTCTCCTCTCCTCTCCTCTCCTCTCC
>VWZV01007894.1:76350-167953 GCA_013397155.1 Irena cyanogastra
CTCCTCTCCTCTCCTCTCCTCTCCTCTCTCCCTTCCCTTCCCTCCCCTCTCTTCTTCTCTTCCCTTCCTCTCCTCTTCCCTTCCTCTCTCCCTTTCCTCACATGTGGCATGCAGCAGTTTATTAGTCATCTTAGTGGCCTTCTGCTGTGTTTGGAACCCTTATAATTATTTGCATAATCCAAAATACTGTAATTAAAAACAAAATTAGGGTGGATTAAGAAGAGAAGTAGATTTTTCTGTGAGTCAATCAATTTTTTCTCAACTACTTAGGCTTTGGTTTCATATACATTCTCAGAATGGTTTATATGAGAGATGGCTGTATGTCAAAAGACAAAGCAGTCTAGCTTTAGTGGAATGGAGAGAGAGTGGGATTTCCCGAGTCTAAAACGGGATTAGGAATTAAACAGTACTGGTTTTGTGATATTTGTAAAACCATCAAGGAAACATAAATAACAGAAAAATACTTATTTTCCCCCATTATTTCTTTGCTTTGACTTTCATATTAATTGGCAGGATGGTAACAGTCAGTTACAGTTTTCAACATTTACAAATTTATGTTGAATCAACTGGACAGTATGAAAGTTTCCTTCTGCCCTTCCTCCTTAATGTGTGCTCTTTTAAAAGGCAGGAACTTCACTTACAAGGTCAGAATAGTTTGGGCTAGGATCTGATGAGTCATTTTCCTACACCTTCTTTATCTTTTCTTTTTTAATGTGAGGCAGAATGCCTGGTTTTGACCTGTACTCTTTGTGTTAAGTGTGTTGGAAAGTTAGCTTCCATTAAACCTAATCTTCAGAACTGCAAAGTGTTTTTCTGTCCTCTGTCTGCTGCTGCTGCTGTGCACCTTTGATTTTGACACAAATGATAAATGTCAGAAGAAACCTATGAATTCATGAAACTGCTTTGTATTGAAATAATTTAAACTGTATTAAGGGGGAGGAAACTATGGTGTTATCTATTTGATTTGGCTTTTACCTAAAGCATTCCATTTTCAAAACCATAGTTGTTTTTGTTGTTTTAAATAAGTTTTTAATTTCCTTTTCTCTCTCAGAATCCTAATTTGAGTTTTAAATATTAATAGTTTACTTTTGTTTTGTCTTGATTTTTGGAAGAAATATTTTTTTAAAAAGTACTAAAAATAGTACATTGACACATTAAATTTGTTCTTGTTTAGCTTCAGATATAAATGAAAATTTGGAAAATAGATCTTATCTGGGTCTTGAATTTTTTTAACTTTCATGAGGGTGTGATTTTCATAGTCAATGCTTTAGCTTTTAAATGAGCCTCTTTTTCAGGATATCTTCTTGGTGGGCACGTAGTACGTTTCTTCCATGGCCATGATGAGTGCTTGACAATTCCATCTACAGACCAGAATGATTCACAGCACAAGTAAGTGATGGTGCATTTTCTTTTTGTATTTTGTTCTTTCAAAAAGGAAACAGGATGTCAACTGAATTTGAGGGTAGGTAGATTTAACACTATTTACAGTGGTCTTCAATTAGGCAGTGACACTGTAAAAGAAATTGAGACCTACTAAGCTGAAAATCAGTCATGAGTTCTTTCTTTGTTGAAATTTAGGTAGTTGATTTTCACCGAGATTTCATCCTGTTATGTTGCTTGTCTCTAGTTCATACTACTACAAGTAGAGGGAAGAAAGTTTTAGCAGGAAGATGGTAATGTGAAAAAAAAATCTCTAAAAATCTCTGTAAGTTTGGCTTCTATAATGACATTCATATTTTATGTATTTTGCACTTTTTTGCAAATTTTAAACCTTCTCAAATTTGATTAACATATTAAGAAAATTACATCATTCTAGCTAAGCTACTTTTTTATTAAACTTATATCTACAGTTGTCATCTATTATGTTGATTTATTATTTGAATTTCTTTATTATTTTTAAAAATTTTTGTTAATCAGAAACAAAGCGAGATAATAATTTTGCTACACAAACCTGCTAGCTTTAAAAATCATGTTCAACAAATAAGACCTTTCTAACTGTTGTGGTAAATAAGTTCTGCTTTAGGTAATATGATACCGCAAGTAGCATTCAATTATGTCAGGTAAACTTGTCAGCTCTAAATTTGCCATGTTTACATTTCTGAGGAGTAAAGATGTCTCCAAGTCCTAAAGAGAACTTAAGCTGAAAATCAGAAAAATTCACTTTGTGAATTTATTATTGCTGTTTTTTTCATATGTGTAAAGAAAAAGAAAAAGGTTTTGGCTATGTATGAAAATTTACAAACCTACTATAAAAATAGTGGCAAACATGTTAGGATGTTGCATTTAGACTTATAAAGGACCTGTTTTAGCAAGGTTAAAACAGACACTGAGCTGTTTCAGTGTGTTCAGAAATGCTGCACTTTGTTACTTCTCTTACGTATCTAGGAATCAGATACAGCTAATATTAAAACTAATTGTAGAGTCCTATTGCCCAGTATGATGTGTTTCTTTCTGTAGGGTTGATGTGTATTGTTACTGCCTTAAGATTTGCTTCCATGTTTTTTATACTAAGTAAATAAAAGGGTAAAATGAAAATGTATATTTGTCTGAATTAAATCTATATATTTATAATCCTAAAACTGGAAAAAATGTGAATGCTGTATTGAACATTTTCAAATGTTTGATAGTGATAGAAGACTTGAAGTTGTCCTGTCTTTTGGACTTATGAGCTGAGTAACAGACGTAAGGCCAAGTTTTTACTGTGTCATAGTTGTTGGAGTCATGTTTACATTACCAAAACAATGTGAAAATACAAAAAACCCCCAAGTAGTAATAAGAATGGAGGAGAGAGATGTAGAAAATGGTTGCGTTTGTTTCCATCGCTTTATTTAATCCATTCTATGCATTTCATTAGGAATGTTAAATAAGTTAAGTTAGACAAGAGTGAAGATGTCTCTTTTCATAAAACAAAAATCTTATTTTTGGACATTTCTATAAATAATGCTCATTAACAATTCACAAAGAGACAATTCTCTGACAAGAATCCCAAGGTCTTTTTTTACAGGCCAAAAGGAAATATTTGGGGTGGACGTATTGAACATCAAAAAGGCTAGCTTGACAAGAAAAAAAGGATGGAGAGACGGAATCAATTAGATGAAAAAATGTCATGTGAATGCTATTGTGAAAAAGCAGCAATTCTTTTTTACATGCTGCTTTGTTACCGAAAGAGCAGGTCACTAATTCTAGTCCAGTGTTGCATATAGAAAAAGCTGGAAAAATATCTGAATTTTTTAAAAGTATAGAAATTAAAAGTATAAGAGGTGAACAGAGACTGTATCAGGTGAACTGAACTGTAACTATGATACTGAACTACACCTATAATAGTTCTTTAGAGATAGGTTGGGTTGGGCCAAGGAGAAATGAAGGAGGTCAGAGAGAGTGGAAATGAATACTTAGTTTTGAACTTAGCTAGGATTTAGAGTCTGCCAAAAGTAAAATCAGTAAGGTCAGTGGGACCAGAGACATAGAATGAAAATGGAGAGCTCCAGATATTTATTGTGCATTCAGTATATTCAGAGAATCATTTTACAGCCCAGGTTGGAAATCACCTTGAAAGATCAAATTCATAGAGTCTGGAAATGAAGACGAGTTGAAAGCTAGAGATTTTTCTGGTTTATTTTTATTCTAGAGTACTAATACATTTTCATGCAAGATAAGATGTGTAGGAAACATTACTATCTTTACTATGAGGAATATTTATTCTTGCTCTTCTGGTGAACTAACATTTTGAAATATTTGAGGGCACATGTGTGCCCTTAAATGTGGCTCCTAAATTAAATAGAGGTGTAAATACATCATCTTATAAAGCTGCTGGGTGCAAATGATTAGCCATGCTCCAGTACACTTCATGATTCTTCCAGGATTTTATTGCTGTTGCTCAGGAAAGAGACCCTTAAATGTTCTCAGTAGAAGAAAAGGTGTAGAAATACTTGCTCAGATATGAAAAACAAAACTTTTGTTTTAAAAGTTGATTTTCAGGTCCATAATTGCATAAGAACAATATTAAACAGCTTTTTAAATTTTTGCCTGCTAGCTGTCAAAAATAGGAAAAGAATTTGACAATTTGAAAAGCCAGTTAAAAATCTGCATTTCAAAATGCAGCTATATAATGCAATACATAAAATATATTAATATATTATATATATTGCATCTATAGAATAATCCAAATGCAGTTGTATAATGCAACTTTAATTCAGCTATATAACAGTTAGATTGTGACATCTTTATGCATGCATTTGCTGTATTCAGTCAAACTTGCCAGAGCAGGAAGGCAGATTTTAAATTCCCTTGCTGCACATTTTTCAGACACTTAAGTACAATAGAAGGTCCAGCTTCTGTGCATGCTAGGGTGGATTAGTCCTTCTCAGAGGAATATAATATAAGAAAGTTTTTCATCTTTTGGTAGGCATCCAGACCTTTCCTATCATCCATTATATTTCCTATACTTGTTATAAATGAGAAAGTATATGCAAATTCTGGTGTTTAGATTACAAGACATGAATGTTTATTAAAACATTAAAAAATTCCTGTGAACATAGCTAATCCACCATAGTTTTTCTTTGTATGTATTTGATTATTGAGTAGAATATTATTTGCTGCACTAGAACACATAACTAACCTTCAGCCAATAGTTCAAGAAAACTAAATTATAGTAAAGGTTTAATCCTTTCCCTTCCTGTTTTTTATTTCTCTGAATGCGTTATCTGTTTTGTGAGAATTATAGTACAGATTTTTTGTTATCACCACAATTTCTGGCCCTTTAATAAGAAGCATAAAATATTTTTTGGAATTAAGTCTCTGATGTCGTGTTCTTCTTGTTTACGTCTGAAAATGTATCTTTATAAGTAAGATACATTATATACATAATAAATATATCTTTATTTTAAAATATGGTATGTATTTAAAACCACTGATAATGTAGATTAATATCTCGGAAACTGTAGGAATTACGTATTTTTATGTCTGATTAAGTAACAAGAAAAGTTTTCCAGCCACTTTCAAGGCTAGGCATTTTATCAGTTCCTGAGAGAGACTACCTTAACGGAAATAATCTAATTTACCTGGGACATTTGGATTGTTTATCATAGTCTCACTGATGAGTAGGCATCTTCTGTCCATCAATGACATTTGTTTACTGGGAGAAAAGTAGTGAGTCATGTACAGTTTCCAGTTTCCATATACTGTATAAGCACAAATAAACACAAGAAGATGGTCTTCCGAATTTTTTCTGTAGGAAAGTATTTTATGAAACTGGAGGAGCTGGCATTCGAGCAAGGTCATTGTGGAGAGTAGAACCCCTTCGAATAAGGTACTGATATTTTAAAAACTTTCTTGGTTAGCAAGTTTTGTTATATTAATAGAAATTTAATTGTTACAGACCCTTAATGTAGACTATATATTTGCCGCACTTTATGATATATGTTAGTAGGTTCTTTGTCAATATTAAAAAGCAATGTACTGTGATAGATTTTTTCTGTCTCCCATATCAAAAGCAGCATTGCCTATGAGATACATGTACTTAAAGCATTTATTTTTTCCAAAGGTAAAATGCTAGTTTTACTTTTCCTAGTTCCTAGTTTTACTTGGAGTTTTATAAACATGAGTGGAAAAAGAGCAATAATACTGACCCATTCTGTGTTTCTTTTTTTGGGCGGGGGTTTTAAAGATTATCTCTTTCCTATGTGGTTATCTATCTGTTGTTTCCCTGCAAGTGAAATTTCAATGTATCTCATAAGAGTATGTATGTCCTTTGGTGACCATCTGAACTGTATGTTTGTTCTACCCTTGATGTGCTTCTGATTGTAAGTGAAATACCCTCATAACTAACATAGATGTGGGATAATTCTGTGGAATGTTGAGTCCCCACTCAGATTTAATTTGTTTGTTTAGTCAGGCATCTAAAATACAGTAGTTAATTTATATGTAGGATTTTTTTATGGACACCATACCTAGCAGCCTGGTCAGATGGAGAGAGGGTGTAGAAAATAGAAGATGGAAGCTGCACTCCTTTCCAGGGCTCCCTTTTCAAATGAATTAACAGTTTTGCATCTGATTTAATGGAAGTATTGTAGTCAGAACCAAAAAAGGAATATATATATATAAATTTTCTTTTCTAAAGAAAAAATGCTAATTCTGCTTAAACTATTTTTTGTTGTCTCCTGTGTTTAGCTGGAGTGGAAGTAACATCAGATGGGGACAGCCTTTTCGTCTTCGACATATTACAACAGGAAAGTACTTGGCTCTGAATGAGGATGAAGGAGTAGTTATATTAGACAGAGAAAAGTCAGACACAGCATCTACAGCATTTTGTTTTAGAGCAACAAAGGTAAATCAAAACAATGCACATTTGTTCTGAATGTGGAGCACTCAGCACTAAATCTGAATTGTTTCAACAACTGTATAAATTACTCATAATTTCAAAATTGAAGTTAATGCTAAGAATTGTACATTTAAATTCAAATGTAAACAACCTGTGTCAAGAATAACAAAGGGTTCATGAAGGAAAAATAAGGGCAATTAATAAATTTTAGAATAAACTAAACTGTAACCAGTTTTAAAAAACTGGATTAAAAGAAATACAATGCAAGATATGGTGGTTTAATATGAATACTTTAATAATTACAGACTTATTTTAGTTGGACAGAATCTCATTAGAGTCTTACACATTTCAGCTCTATCTGTCATAATTGAATTCAATTTAATTCAGTTCAGTTGCTATTCTTTATGCAGTGTGCTGATAAGAACTGAACTCCACCAAATTTTTCCTAAATGTAAGGCAAATATAGCAGTGATTTCTAAACCATATGTTTTCAAATTATGCTTTTAGTGAGCTGCAAATTGCATGTTATTAGCTTTTTCATTGTTTCCAGCTGGGAAAAAACATTACAAGGGAGAGACAATGAAGAATGGTTGTGGAGGTAGGCAAAATTAATAAGTTTTTTTTCCCCAGGATGTGAAAGGTTGATAATCAAAGATGATTAAAAGTTTTTATGTTCTTTGGTGATTTTACTTATAAATAGTTGTCATAGCTGTTACAATGGAGCTTTTTGCTAACTAAAAAAGCTAAATTTTCCACATAATTCTGAATGCTATATGATCATTAAGAAAAAAGAAATCTTAAAGTGAAAAAGAATCTTTAAAATTAGTTATATGCTAGATAAAATCTAACAGTAAGAGTCTTGACAAATGCTAGACTTTTGTTAGTATAATAGATCAAATACTTCTTTTTGACATGTTAAAAATAACAATGTTTATTGGTGTGACTGCATATGATATTTCATGAATTTTTATTTTAGCCAGTCGAAATAATTGAAAACCTATTAGGAAATTTTCTTAGATTGCTAAGATTTACTTACCACATAGTTTTTCATTTTTCATTCACTGTAAAGGCTATGCAGTATAGATTGTTCATATGATGTTGTGCTGGAGCATTTATTACAATTGTAATTTTTTGCCATTATTGTAAAATCATTGGTAAGAATGGTGAGTATCCCAGGAGTGCCACAGTTACTGGTTAAACATCAAGTTAAAATTCCTTTGATGTACTCACCGCCTAACTGGACACCAGCTGTCCTGCTGTCTTCCAATATTTTAATCTATACATATAAATGTATAAATTTTGAGTATGCAAATTTAGTGGTTATGTATGCACATTCATTAAATTATTTCTGTTACTTTGAGTAAACACGCCCTATTATCTTACTCTTTTTGTTCAGGTGTGCCTCAAAGGCACACTAGTGAAATTTATTGCAGTGGCCAAAGTGACTAAGCTGAAGTACAGTAGTAATTGATTATGCAGAAGTCATTCATGCTTAATGTGTTTATACATAATCTGGTTGTTAATGTACATTTCTATATTAAATCCAAGCTCAGTGTCTCATCATCCTGTCCCATTTGTGCTGTCCTATACAGAAAATAATGTTTTTAGCTTATGATAGGATATGAATTTGGTGCCAAGGATAAGGATTGTTATTTATTGTCTGGGCACATAAGAGCTGCACTGTCCCGTGGGTGGAGACATCAGAGTTTCCAAAGGCAAGGGGAACAAGCAATGGTAACTTTTCCTGGAGGAAGAAAGGTGATGTTTGGGAAGGGAATAAACCCCAAAGATCAACTTGGACTGTAAGGAAAAGGACTCTTAAAGCTCAGTGCTGCTTGCACACAGATTGAGGAGGAAAGGGACCATAGATGTAATAAATAGGCTACATATATATGCAGGTGTTTTTATCTTAATTTCTGCATACATGTACTTGTAAACATTTCATTGGTTCGTTTTCTCAATGAAGAAACCTTTTCATTTGCATGTACCTTAACATGGCATGAATTCAGGGAAATTGCAAGGTATCTATCTAATGTCTTCATTTCCAGCTGCGTAAAGATTCTTAAAAATAGGGTGCTTGATACCTGTGTGTTTACAGCACTCCTATCCCATAGACTAATAGAATAATTCTGATTGAGAAGGACCCTGGGCAGCCACCTAGTCCAGCCTTTTGCCCCAGGTAGGGTCAACACCCGTTCAGACCTGGTTGTTTACAATAAGCATTGATGCTGAGTATCCAAAAGGAAATGAAACATTTCTTCATTGTGGTATTCTTTCCAGCTGGAAGCCAGCAAAAAGGTTTCATAGAAAAAAAGATATAGTCTTTGCCAAAAAGCAGAGCTATGTGGATATAGAAAACCTCAAGGCTACCCAGGAGCCTGTAACGCACGACTTAAATAAAGTCTTACTTTCCAGCAGTTGTTATAGAGACCCTCTTGTTGAAATAGCACCTTCATCCTCAATATTGTTATATTCCACTTCAGCAATCTTGTGTGTTCCTTGCCTGTCAAAACCCATGATTGCATTCATAGTGTATTTACTTTCACTGTTTTTTCCTTTTGGTGGATAACACTGGATATTGAAACACTAATTTTAAATTATAAAATTCAAATTAGAGTTTTCTTTAACATGTTTTTTACTAAATAAGAACAGAAGGAAACTTCTTAAAAAGTTAAGGTATATGCTAAAGAAGATTATGGTGCTGATTTCAGTGAAAATAATGTATGTAATACATGCCTGTTTTGTTTCCCAATTGCTGCAAACTAATCTTACAAGCATCAGAAATTGATGGGCCACCTCACCCTTCAAATATGTCTTCTATTGTTTTTAATATAGACCTTACTTTTGACCAAGTTTTAAAATGTCAACCTTTATATTTTAAGGCAACAGATCTGTAATGCCTTGTGACAACAGAGACAGCAGTTTCTCTACACCAGATGGAATCCTGTTTTGAAATGGGATGTTCTCATTCCAGCACAGTACTTGGCTCAGTATACACTGCTAAGGAGAATCTTGGGTCTGCTTACAAATTTTCTTGAGACTAAACACAGTGGAAACCAGAGTGCATTTAAAATTATTTGATTATTTTAATTTGTGTAGCCCAGAATTAATATTTGAGATTTCATATTTTATTTTTGTGGTGGTATGTAGCATTGACAATGAAGAAGTTATTGGTATAGTCTTGGTAAGTAACATTCAGACACATTAAAAAGTCACAGATGAGTCATGCAGAAGGATTTGATATCATTTTAATATTAGTGCCAACATGTAGCTGTCTTAGGGACTCAACATGGCATTAGGATGTCGTAATAGTATGGTAGTAATCATAAAGTTCAATTTGGTTTTGTAATAAGATCATAAGTATTGCAAAGGCCTTTACCTATATAGGTCTCTAAAAGTTCAAATACTTATTTTTAAGTTAACATTTTATAATTATAATTTCCCAGTAAGCACTGCATTTCTAATGCAGTGTTAAACTATTTTTCTACTTATTTTTTATGGGAAGAGAAAATAGTAGATGAAATGAAAGTAACTTTTTTTTTTTCTCCTCTACTGGAATGTTCAAATATATAAAGCAAAATATATGAAGTACAATAATACCAGTAGTGAGCTCTTATATCTCTAGACCTTTTATCTTTTTCTTTTGTTGAATTGGAGTATCTATGGCAGTACTTTAAATGCAATAACAGTGTGCAAGATCAAAAGATAAAATTTTAATTAGCTCATGAAGGTTGGATTTAGTAAGAGTTCAGCAGAGTGGTTGTTTTGACGTTCTTAGGACTGTCTAAATAACCCTTTAAGCAGGCAAAAATGTTTCCCCTACTGTGTTTTTACTATTGTAAAATCTTTGTAAAGAAAGTTGAGTTTGTTTGTTCTGTTCACATTGCCATTCCTCATATTCCCTTTATCACGTGGGAATCTATGATCCTCACTTTCTAGTTCTTGCCCTTCCTCTAGTATATTAAACATCTTTTGAAAATATCATCTTTGACAGCTTTGCCCTCAAATTCCTTTGTTCATTCCATCTTTTTTTGTTTGATTGGTTTGGGGTATTTTTTGTTGTTGGTGGTGGTATTTTTTTCCTTTGTGAACTTCTAGGCCCATTATGTGATTTTTTTTCCTTTGATTTAATTCACAGCCTGAGCGAGTTAAACTGAGACAAGACTGTGAAGAGAGGGTTTTAAAAGCCAAAGTGTCTGGATATTTTACTGTTAAGATATGTACAAATATCTAGATAAGAGAAAGGTTTTTTCCCCTTCTCCCCCAGTAATCTTTATCTGACTAGACTTTTCAGCTGTTGTAAGATACACCCTGTCTTTGCAAACTGGGATCAAATTACTTGGCTGGAATCCTAGAGAAACTGGACAGAGTGCAAAGAGCAAATCAAGATGAACAAATCATGATTTGTGTTTTTCAATGTGAAAACAGCCTTCAAGTCCCTGAAATAATTCTAAAAATTTATTTCTGAAATGAAAAAAATTGGTTTTTTCTCACTATGTTTATTGTTGTCAAAAGGGATCAGTATCACACAATTTTTTCAAAAAGTAACTTAATTAGGGTTGCTTCTTAATACATTGTGATTTTGTTATCTCAAATGTTCCTTGATGCTTGATTATTGACGCAGACACAATATGTGAAGAAAAAAGTTTTAATCTTCAGGTTACGATGTAAAGAAAAATAATAAATTGCTGACAGTTAGTGAATTTGTTCTATTTCATTGTACTTTTCACTTAGTGTCCTCACTGCAAATGTGTACTGAAACAGTTTATGTTTTCTGTATGTGACAGTGCAGTCCACACAAATATAATGTGACATGTTTTCCTCATAGTCTTGACATTGAAATGGCATCTCCAAGGGATGTCTTGTAATCTCATTCCACTTCATCTTGGCATTATAATGTTACCTGTTTCAACTGAAATTATTGTTGAAATGTGACAGTTAAATTACATATAAATGAAAGCAGATTAGCATAAATATAACTCCTGTTTACTCCACAGATGTTGAACATTATATAACCTGAAATGAAATTAAAAAACCCTTTTTACGCATATAAAACCAGCACAACCACGTATGTCCACAACTTGCTATTACAAAGTTTGCAGGATAATTCTGTTGTTATTTCTGAATTCATTTTTTAAAGGACAGCTACTTTATTTTAGAGTACTGAAGCCTTAAAATCCCCCAGTTGTAAATAACGAATAATGGAATTAAGAAATAAATTTGGCTTAAAAAATAGGCGTTCCAGCCAAGCATTGAGCAATGTCTTTAAAAGAGATTTGAAAGAATCCAAATCTTCTTACAAAGTGGATAAATAAAAATATTATTTATTTTTTCATATAAATAAATGTAAAAAATGGAAAGATGCAAAAGTAAATATAAAAGCCAAACTTTCCTTTTAAAATAATAAATATTTTATTTTTTGATGGTTTTTCAATACAGAGGCATTTTTCTAAGCAAAGTGTGTACCTGTATATACAAATTATAAGCAAAAAAATATTCAACTTAAAAATATTTTAACTACGTTGCAAAACAGGCTTATTTTTATTTTTCATGTCTTAGCTAAAATTCAAAAATTGTGGCTACACAGAGCTCTATAGAGTGTTAAACTGTTATTGAATAGGGTAAGAAAATAAAGATTTTTTTGTACGAATCCACTGTAATGGATTTGACTTGATTTTTCTTGCTTCAGTGAAAATGATGCTTCAGATTTGAAATTGTTTTTAATCACAGTCTGAAAGATTAATTGGATAAAAGCTGAAGTTATGTGGATTGAAATTTAGCAGCATCTTACCAGCATAAGTAGCATAAATATTGTTCAGTATTGTAACATGTATCAGTGTAGAATTCAATGCTTTATCCTATTCCAATACAGAGATAAAATACCAACTTTATTTTATCTCCTTAGGAGCTGAAAGAAAAGCAGGAATCTAGTCTCAAACGTGACATTGATGGAATGGGAGTTCCAGAAATAAAGTATGGAGATTCAATCTGCTTTGTCCAACATGTGGCCACTGCCTTATGGTTGACTTACAAAGCACAGGATGCTAAATCAGCACGTTTAGGTCCCTTGAAAAGAAAGGTAATGTTTGGGGTTTTCTAATTACTTGTGAAATCAATTTGTGAGTTTGTTTTTTGCTCTTATATTGAAAATGTGAATATGTCACTCTGAAAATGAAAAAAATAACCGTGTAATTGAAGAAAAGCTGTCATTAAGAAATGTATTTAACTACTTTTTTTCTCAGAATAAATGATTAGTTTGTATTCAATTTGTATTTTTTACACCAGTAAAAGACAGTAATTCCTGGTTTGGATAATTAATTAAAATCTAAATTTAACTGTAGCAACTGGTGGAAACTAATAAGTCATCTAACATTCATTGGTGTTTCAGATTTTTTAAATAAAGTACATAATGTGAAATAGCAATTAAATTTGTCACTTAAGAAATGGTCTTAGAAAATAATCAAGTTTCTTAAGGGATATTACAGAATAATTTCCACCCAAAATGTTAGATGTAGTTGTGATGTGACATCAAGAAGGTCTTTATCTCAGTCTTTTGATTTTAGACTACAATTATATTCTTAATTAGTGGCATGTGACCTGCTATATCTTCAAATTTTATGTTCATATTTCATCCAGTGTTAAGGGGTTTGGTACTAGCTTCACATAACTTTGTCACTACCAAAGTATTCCTTTATCATCTATTTGTAGATTTTTACAACTTGAACCCATCATTAGAACACAAAAAGGAAAAAATAAAAACGTTCATTACTGAAAATAGGTTGGAATTCTTCTTCATTTGCTTGCACACGTACATTCATAGGAGAATAGCCATTCACAAACACTGCAGAACAGCACAATGAGGTCTCCTCACACTCCCTAGGCACAACCACACTTATTCATAGGCAGCACACATGGTCATCATCAATGGGCAGTGAGTGCCCAGCCCCTTCTCTTCTCAGCAATCTGGCTGATCAGAGAAATTCTTTAAATGCCAGTCATTCAGTAATTTCTTGATAAAAAATTAAACCACACAATGATGGCCTCTTCCTTTCCCATGCCACAGCTGGCTATGTCATTCTCTTTCCTCAGATGGTTCAATTCTAATTCTTGAAAAGGCAATATGTAGATTCTTTCTCTGTATTTGATGAAGAATTTTACAATAGCTTCCCATGGCTTTCAGTATTTTGCTTCTCCAGTTTTCTGCTCAGCTCAGCAAGGGCTAAAAGAACCTACATAATTGCCTGTCACTTTTTTTCTCCTTTGAAACTGTTTCCCTCATGTTCAAAGACTTCAAATCTTTTGTTGCCCTCTCACCTGGGGAATTCTGTCTTGTTAAGTGCCTTCAAATGGAAGAAAATTCAAACCTTCTAGCTTCATGCAGTTGCTATTCCTGTGGAGGAAAGAGACAGTTTTTCATACCCTGCAATATATGTCACTAGGCTATAATCTTGTAAAGCAATTTGAGATACACATCACTTTAATTTTCATATAAAATTAATTTTTCTACATTAGAACTTAAGTCATTGCTTGGTATTTATCCTCTGCCATTGTGTCAGGCAGTTTTCACTTTCACTCACTGTATTCCTTCTGAAGCTGGCCTGCACTTTTTATAACATGAC
Organism: Irena cyanogastra; assembly: GCA_013397155.1. Taxonomy (NCBI): domain Eukaryota; kingdom Metazoa; phylum Chordata; class Aves; order Passeriformes; family Irenidae; genus Irena; species Irena cyanogastra. The sequence goes on from VWZV01007894.1 coordinate 90,289, forward strand.
TCATTAGCCCTAGGAAGATTGAGAAACACCCTGTTTTTGCAAGAGGCAAAGGATGCTTTTCTGGCATGACCTAGCTATTATCACCATCAGCTTCTGTAAAGCCATAGAGAGGAGAAAACAACTATGAGATTGGTTCTGTTATAAAATAATAAAAATTTCAAGTAAAAATTTCTGTCAGTTTGCTTTGGTGTAGTTTCATATATCTGATTATTATACCAAAAATTGTGTAAGAAATTCTGACACCATTTGTTAGGCTCTTTTTTTGCATGATTTCTGCCAGAATTTTTATCTGTTGTCTCTTCTCTGACATTGTGGTAACCAAGGATTCAAGATTTTGCCAGGCAATTTTGATTACATCAGTATCGTAGTCAACATGCCTCCACCATCCAGTGAGTGATGGATGTCTATCTTTTCAGTTTGTTTTTGTGCAAGCACTGAACTCCTGCAGAGCTCCCAAATACTAGAGCTCAGGGAACAGAAAAACACAGGCTACGTGATTTGGATCCACGCTCTGGAGGCCAGTGCTCACAGTGTTGGTCAGTGCCTTGCTGTACTTCAACAAGCAAGGCAGTGCCAAATGCCCCTTTTTATATGCAGAGAAGTGTTTTATCTGAGGAATTGATGTGGCCAGTGCTGGATGCTTCTGCGTGTGATGTACTTACTGGAATTCTAAATAGTACTTTCCTGTCATTGTGATGTTTCTGGATGATTTAGTTGAGGTTTGGGTTGTTTGCTGGTTCTCTGGTTTGTTTCTGGTTTTTTGTTTGTTTGTTGGGTTGGTTTTTTTTTTTTTGGTCAGAAAAATTGGAAAGATTATGTCCTTCTAAAAGACTTTTCCCTCATCCACACTGCATACTTTGTGAGAAGAGTGCATATCTGCTCTACAATAATAAAGATGCAACTATTTTGCAAGGCATGACAGCTTTAATACTCTCTCTGTCAAAAGTTTTCATTCCTGTAGCTCCAAAATCTGGAGCTACATACAATGGCCGGAGGAAACATCCTTTAATTGTCAAATGTTTTTCATACTAGTTTTGTGATGGGAGGAGTAGATCTTCACTTTTCAGTTTTGAGACCTCAGGACCTTCTCCATGGAAACAGTGTTATTTAAGCTAGCAAAGTCACCCACAGGGTGATTCTATACAAAGAAGTATCTGAAAAAAAAGAGGAAAGATGGCCACATTTTAAACTAGTCTCCTTTAAGAAAATATTATTAATGTAATAATTCAAAAATATCTTCCCAATCTTCTTCATCAATATTTCCATGGATTCTGCTGTCCAGATAAACTCAGCAGGTGATGTTTGTCTCTTTTAAAAGCTCTTCCTCAGCATCTTTGAAGGAGCAGAGCACGTGTAGTGTAGATTCTGCCATGCACAGAAAAGCATCACTTTCCAGTGCTTTGATACACCTACATGCTAGTATGTACAAAAGCTGTTGGTAAATAACTTTGCCATTTGTGGCAGCAACCACCTGCATAACATTACTTGTTTCTTCGTTAACTCTTCATGCCCTCAGAATCACTCTGCTAACTGGGAAGGTGGGTTGCAAATTTTTATTAACTCAAAGCTAAAACGATACATTTTTTTGGTGGAGAATTCAGTAGATTGCCGCTTGGGCAAAGAAGCAGAATAACTCACATTTACTTTAAACAAAATTGCTGTAAGATTTTAATGACTCAAAATGACCAAGATTTGGTTTTCTGACACCTGAACGTGACGCTAGCTTTCTGTGACTCTGTGTGTTTTCAAAGTGAAAGATTAAAATCCCACAGAAGGATCTCTGTTATTGCTTGAAGTTCATATGATGCTTATATCTGGTTTGGATAAGAGTACAACATATTGTGTAGAAATAGTTAAATGAATCAGAAGTTGCTCATAAACACTATTGCTCCTTTAGCAGCACTGTTTGTAACTCCAGCTTGATTTTTCTTGTCAATAGTCTTGAAGCATAAATCCTTTCATAAGTGATGCTTAAGAAAGTGAAGTTCCTCTTTCCCTGAGAGCTAAAATATAGAAATAAATGACATTTTTTGTTATAATTTGAAAATGTTTTTTAAGAGTATCTTTTTTAATGAATTGTGGAAGAATAGAAATATGTTACATTGTCTTCTCTGAATAACTTATGTGAGACTGAAAAACTTGTAGTTATTAATGGGTGTTTAGCTGAAGTGATTAGCAAATCTGTATATATGCAAATTTTTTTCAGCGCAGTATTGAAATAAATGAAAAAAATATTTTGAAAGCAAAAAGTGTTTTTAAGTAATTATTGTGATAATTACTGACTCCCAATAGGTTATATTACACCAAGAAGGTCATATGGATGATGGTCTCACTTTACAAAGATGCCAGCGTGAGGAATCCCAGGCTGCTCGAATCATTCGCAATACTACAAGCTTATTCAGCCACTTTATAAGGTAGTTATTACCCTGTTTTTAAAGTATTCTGAAATTGTAAGAACTTCTCTAAGAGAATCCTTATGTCCTGCTTTCAAGTATTTGAATTTAGATGCCATGAGAAATATATTTTTACTGATTGAAATTTGAAATTTTGATTTGTAATGCCATTAAATAGATAGAACAGTTTATGCAAGATTATTTACGTGAAATCTAACACATTGAAGCCAGAAGCAAGCTGGATCGTAATCCAGGTTGAAGAAAACATGCTAACTGATCTTAGTCTAACTCTGTTAGTGAGTATTCAATGATACCTAGAACTTTGTGTAATTAAATGTATAAGAATGTGTTTTGTACTGAAGAAACTATTTTTTGTAGTGCTTGGCAGAGGTTTTAATTATGATGATGAAGTGTTCACTCCTGTAATAGTTGATGAAAAAATAAAGAAAAATGAGTTTTTAATTAATTATTTGACCACCATATGAGCCTGTGTTTAAAACATTATTGCTTCAGTATCCCTAGAACCTGCATCACTCTTTTGTGTTTCTTGGGCTGAGGATGTAAAACAGAGCCAACTTTGCCAGCAGTCAGTGCTTGCTAGATGATGCTATTTATAGCAGTCAGGCTGTGGAAAACTGCATTATCACACAAGATTGAGAAAATGCTTGAACAAAAAAGGCATTATTTTACTGACAACAGAGATTCCTTGAAATGCTTTATATTTTTAAATCCCACCCTTCTTTATTTATTATATGAAATAGATACAGATCTAATTCATGGTTAGGATCACCTGCTACTTTCGTGCTCTCTTTCCAAAAGACTGTGGGTGCGTAACTTCACAACTGCTACTGTTATTGCACGTTACATCTATAATTTTAATGGGATTTAAAGTATCTGAACAAAATCAATTACTGTAGAAAAAGGACTTTAATCCTTTTTTCTTCTGTTTGCTGACTTACATTGCATCTTCTTGTAATTCTTTTCCTTTTTTCAAAAAAACATGCTCTCTGTTTATATTAGCACAGAAAGGGAAATATAATTCCACTTCAGGAAGCTCTGAGTGCTGGACACCCAAATAACAGATGTTTGAATGATGTTCAGTTCGGATCATCTGTTCCTTATATTCACATGCCATACATGTAACAAGACTTGATTTAGATGCCAAAAGAGAATAGGCTGCTACATAACACTGTAAATTACAGTGGGAAAATGATTAATGCTGCCAGGCTTGTTGTTTTGCACAGTGGGAACAACAGAGCACTGTCACCCAGCGCCCTGCCTGTTGAGGAGATGGCTCAGACTCTGCAAGACCTGATCACTTACTTCCAGCTTCCCGAAGAAGACCTGCAACACGAAGACAAGCAAAACAAACTTCGCTCGCTCAAAAACAGACAAAATCTATTCAAAGAAGAGGTATAGAGGAAGGGATTTTTGCATTATTTTAAGGGTATTGTCTCACAAACTTTGAGAAAAATCTAGATGTGTGCATATTATCATCTAGGTATATGCATATGATCTACAATGTAATGTTCCTAGCTGAAATATATATATATATATATATGTAAGTATATTAAACTTGTCACAAGCCACACACTCTGCCATAAAATTTGATCCTAATACTTCTGAGCATCTTTACATGGATCTTATTTTACAAGAAATATATTTTTCTCTCTGTGAAGTTATACAATCTGGATACTCCAAATGAGTGATAAAACCAGTCCTGTGGATCTGCCTGTAACTTTCTACCTCCAGAAACTCTAAGAATGCCAGTTTTAGAGAAAGTTGTGTATTACATAATTGTTGAATTGCTCCTCTCTCAAAATGGAATAACTGCATTTTTAGAAATACTAAACATATTTAATGGTGTTTTTAGACACATTTGAATTGCTTGTAGGTTTTCAATACCACCTGAGTAGGCAATCAAAGTGAAGTTACAAGTCTCTTGTATTACTTAAAAGTCTTTGGTTTACAGATATTTTATGTTCCTCCTTTTTTAATCAATGAAAATTCCTTTTAATCTAAATTTAAAGCATTTTTTTCCTTATGCAAGGAAGATTTTATGTAAAAGAGTGCACTTAAAAATTTCAGAAGCCTTTATTTTCAGATTTTTATTCCATATTTTTCATAATACTTAGTTGTGTAAGGAACAGCATGGAATTTTTATACAGAAAAATATTAAAATCTTTTAAGCATAATTGGTTTATTATTTGGAATTTTATTGATTTAAGATAATGCAACCTTCCTATTTATACAGGGAAAAGTCTTTAAAAAAACAATGACCAATGCTTTTCATGTACAGTTCACTTTCCTCTCTGTCATATGTGTTTAGGGAATGCTGGCATTAGTTCTAAATTGCATTGATCGCTTAAACGACTACAACAGCGCAGCTCATTTTGCAGGAATTGCAAGAGAAGAACATGGTGGTACATCATGGAAAGAAATTTTGAATCTCCTTTACAAATTGTTAGGTAAGTTCTTCAAAAACCTACTAATGTAAAAAAAAAGTTTGGTATCCTACTCGCTGCTTCACCACCAAGAATACTTTGAGTATTATTCAGTTTATTATGTAAATTACAGAATTTCTTCCATATAGTTACTGCTATTTATTACAGATAACAGAGTTTATTGAGCAATGATACATTAGAAAATCAGATCTCAGCCAGGAAAAAGTTCTGTGAAGCATGCCAAAACCTTTTTTAAATTTAAATATACCTGTGATATGCAAACAGATGTTAATTATTATTTTAAAAATTAGAAAAATTGGAAAACAGTCTTATTATATGAAACTGAAGAAAAGTCTAAAAGCAGTAGTCAGATCTGCCTGACCCATGTTTGTCACTTGAGGCAAAGATAAAAATGTTAATAAAAATAATTACATAGAAAAGAAATATTTTTTTCAATATCAATGCCAGATTTTCTAGAGCACTGCTATTCAAGAGCAAACTGCTTCTGTGTTGTAGAATGACCAAAATTATAGAGCAGGAAAAGTGTGTATACACGTATTCTTAAGATTTCTTATTTGATACCTAGTTTATGTTATTCCTCATTTAGGAGAATCTTGTCTTCTGATGGAGATTAAATACATTCTGTTTTCATTACAAAGGAGGGTAATCCTGATCCATAGTGAAGCAAGGAAATTGAGAGTCAGGACAAGAATAAAAGAAAGCAGGGGAAATGCTTTGAAGCATGAGGTTGTTTGCATAGAACAGACATGCAGGTGCTTCTGATGAAATCTCATTGCCTTAGAAACTAAAAAGTTACCACCAGCTGCATTTTACTACAGTCTTATAAGTTTAAGGAAAAATAGGATGAAAAGAAAATCTCTCTGGTACTATGTGGACTTTTTTCAGATTTTATCTTGATTTTCTTCTGCAGGTACGTTTTGAACACAGTTGTTCTGTTGTAATATTTATTGTGCTTCATAATAAAAATCATTGACAATTGTATACAAAAGATGTGGGTTTTTTCACTCTTTTCCCCCTTCTATGATCTGTGACTTCTAAAAGGAAGAAAACCAACAGTATTGCTTGAAAGACTTTTGTGTTGATGAACTTTCAAAGTGCAGTCTGCATTACTGAAAGACTAAAAGCTGTTCTACAACATTGTAATCAGAGAGTAGAACTAAACAACAATGTGCCTTATCTGCACTTGACCTCAAACTTCTGCATATGATCTTCCCACATTTGGTAGGAAGAAATAGAAAAATAAATGTTTCAGCCCCATGATCATGACAATGCTTGACATCAAGCAAGGGTGCTGGATGACTTCTATTTAAATTTAGCAACAAAATAAAATATAAACAAAACATATTTTGTCCTGACATCTTGTTTGTCAAGGAGACGCCCTTCAAAAACTATGTGCTCCTTAGAGATTATGTCAGTTGCTGATATTCAAAGTAGTGGAAGTTCCAATACTTTATTACAGTAACATTTATGGACTTGTCAGCTCATAGTTTTATGGAGTTACTCTTAAAATTGTGTTAAAATACATATGATAAACTTTGTTGATTTAAAATTGAAATCTCCTGTTATAAAATTATACCTTGTGGTTTTTTCCAGCTGCTCTCATTCGTGGAAACAGAAACAACTGTGCTCAATTTTCCTGTAACCTTGATTGGCTAATCAGTAAATTGGACAGATTAGAATCTTCCTCAGGTGAGACTCACTTTTACAATGTAAATTAACTATCAGTATTGTAAATTAGCTATCAGCCTGTTTTACATTATTTATAGAGCAGTTTTCCTTGAAGCCAACACATATTATATAACAAATACACTCTGGGGGTTTGGGTTTTTTTATTTCTTTGTTTGTGGGTTTTGTTTGCTTTTTTTTTTTTTTTTGTTTAGGTTTTGGGGTTTTTTGCTTTTTTTGGTTTCTTTTTTATTGGTTGGTTAATTGTTTTTTTTGTTTTTTGAATTGACAAAAATAATATGCTTAAAGAGACATTCATATGAAATTTTTTTGCTTCAATACATTTGTTATGTGCAATACTACATCCAGTCAGTGTTGAATGCGACCCTGATGAATTAAGGGATTGGGTCAAACTGTATCAAGAGTAGTGTACCATGAAATAACACATATTTATGGCATGCATATAAATCCTATATAGATGTATCTTATAGAGATTTTTTACAGTGGTGTAGTCAACAAAATATTGATGTACTATACGGTGCTCACTTTACCTCTTCCATTGAAAAGAAGGAGCTAAACGTGCAAATTTCTCAAGTGCTTTTAAAGCTGTGGCTATATTCAAAAGAAAAGAGAAATTAACATTTTTATAATGCATTTATTCCTAATGTACCATGTTCGTATCATTACTCCTTAGAAGTTGTTTCATTCTCTTTTAGACCAGAGAAAATATACCATCTTGTAAGATACTCATTTACTGAGCTTGTTCAGTGGTGCAGGTGATTTAATGACAGCATTGTTTCTATTGCTTCCATATAGGTATTTTGGAAGTGTTACACTGCATCTTGATTGAAAGCCCAGAAGCTTTAAATCTAATATCTGAGGAACACATCAAATCTATTATTTCACTGTTGGATAAACATGGGCGCAATTACAAGGTATGTTTGGAAAAACTAAGGATGTAATGTTAATCTTACAATAATTTGTGGGGGTAAAAAGATGAGATATGTCTACATGAGAATATTTGATTCCAGTACCTTTGAAGGAATAAAATAACCTTAAAGTACCTTTGCAAAATTTCTATGTTGAGATTAAAAGCATGTTTAATATACAGTTGCTTTTCAGCAATTTTCAAATACCAAAAATTTGTATGATAAATAAACAGTTAACAAATGTTGGTAACCAGTCAGAACATTGGATTTGATGTGAGAATGAAGTATTCTGGTAGCTGTAAGAAAGTGGGCAGAGTAGCTTGCTTTGTGATTCAGGGCTCTGGAGAAGAAGTGCATCCACAGATATAAAGAACAATATCCTGCAAAGTCATTCCTAACTTGAGTAATAATAATAGCAGCAAAAAAGAAAAAAAAAATTTGAGAAATCAGAAAAATAATCCAAATATCTGAAAACACAGTGTTCTGAAGAAAGGAAAAAACCCTGAGTTTCCAGAAGATATACTGGATGAAATCAATTTAGACACCAATATGCAATTTATTATGATAGAAGAAGGTGAACAGAGTTTCTGGCTGCGACCAGGATGACATCACAACACAGACGAAGATATAGGTTTTTGTGTGATTTTCTGATGTGAGTTTCCTTCCTCAATTAAAATTTTATTTGAAACACTGATAACCTCGAGGAAGAACAGAGAAAGTTTTTGTGAGCTGAAATTACCTTCTCTTGTAAATCACTAATACAGAGAACCTAACCAACTACAGATATAGTAAAGGAGAAAAGAATTTTTAAGCAGGGTTGAGGAGTATGAACTGATATACGTAGGCATAAGAAAAAAAGTTGAAATTACAGCAGGAAGTTTAGCTTACTATTTTTATCTCTTAACAAGATTACCATGTTATGCCAGTCACCTAGAAAGAACCTTTTTTCTGAAACCTCTCAATGTAGATCTTACAGTGAGAACTCTAGAGAAGAAACAGAAAATGTACACAGGAGAAGAATTATACTGGGTAATGGATTTATTCATTTCCATTTCTCGTGTCTTTGACTATACCTCAGCAGTTAATGAAGAGTGGGAAGAAAAGAATTTATCTGTTATTCCACAAACAGTATATCTTGTTCTCCTGCTAAATTAGAAATTCCGTTGAGATTTAGGAAATAAGAAAAATAATCAGCAAAACAGTCCTGGAAATTGTTGAATTGAAGGCCTTTCTAAATTAAAAGCCTTCTGTCAGAAATAAAATAAGCAAATTCACAGAGATTATTTAAACAATTTCCATGTAAAGTCTGAGTTGCTGGTAATCATGAATGTTACTAAGATGCTTTACAGCTGAATACTGGTCAGAGCTTGTGTGGCTCTTTAAATGATTACCTCTATCCTTCTGCTAGATAGTTTCTGCCCAATAACAGAGGTGGTAGAAAGGAAAATGCATGAGCTGGGACACAGAAAAGTGTTTAAGCAGATATGTTAGCTTGAACAGCGTAAGCTGTTAATGATGGGTTTGTGTTCAATTCACTAGTCAGACAACAGGAGTAACTAAAATGAATTTTATCTTCTGCTGTTTCTGGAGCTGTACAATAGTAATAGCATAATCAATGGTGTGAAGATGTCTTTTCTCGTGGAGGTGGTGTGTAGCAATCTAGACCACTTGTGCTCATTGCTTAGAGACTGTCTGTCAGAGGTCAAGCACACGTTGAAGCTTCTCTGTTTTCTTGTGCAAGTGTGCAGCTTTGTTCCCCAGCATTAAGCAACGTTATGTTACTGTGTTCTCTCTTCCAAAACCTCCTGTTCCAGTACTCTGGAAGAATGATATCAATCTCTTTCAAATTTCAGACTTAAGGAAAACTAAAAAAAAGCCAAACAAACAAAAAAAACCAAAAAAAAAAAAAAAACCCAAAAAAACCCCTGAAGTTTTACAATAACGTCTTTCTGAAATTCTGTTTTGCTTTGTAGTGAGCTCTTAGAGCATCTTTCATTTCATAAATACATGGATTATTTATCAAATTGAAAACATTCTTTTCAGAAGAGACTCATAAGCTGCCTGATCATTGCCATTGATAATTATGCACTAATTTTGCACAGAATTTTCTTGGACTGTGGAAAATTTATCAAGGAATTTCATTTTATATTCAAATTTTTAATGAGATTTAATTAAAAATTCTTGAAGAGTTGACATACAGCTGTTTTATCTTTGTTTTTTTCTGATCAAAATGAGAATAAGGAATCTTAAAGAAAGGTTTCTGATCCATTCTCAAACCCTGTTCTCTGACATTGTGTTCCTAAAATGTTTGATATCTTCTATCAGTAGTACCGACTATACTTGGTCCAAATATGTGAAAAGTATATAGAAAACAATTATGTATATTATATCCCTCCTTTAGGCCTATTCTGAATGTAAATTAAGCTGACAACTGAATAATAGTGTATACTCCTAACTGCCTTTATCTTGCTTCTGATTTTTCTTTTAAGGTTCTCGACGTGCTTTGCTCTCTCTGCGTCTGTAATGGAGTTGCAGTGCGTGCCAATCAAAATTTGATCTGTGACAATTTACTGCCTAGAAGAGACTTACTTTTGCAAACACGTTTGATTAATGATGTGACAAGGTATAGTGATATGTTATACTAGAAAAAATGTTTACTGTTATATTAGAAAAAATTGAATTTCCATATCTTCAATAATTACTTGAATAAAAGACTGTAACCTAAGAAATGTCCCAAAGCTTTCAATATTGAGAAACATATCTTAGGAAGTGATAATGTATTATGTATTAGCTTCTAAAAAAATACATTTTTACTGACAATATGGCATTTGTATGGAACCTGGGATCAAATAGAAATTGCTAATTCATAATCAGAGCTTTTCTAAAGTGGAAACACGAAAGTTACTTGTTTCTGAGTCAATACAGGGCACAGAGTATGCAAACGTACTCTCAAGTACTTCTGTGTTTTAAGAGGGACTTGATTTCCTGGCAACCTCACTCCTGGTTCTTTGATTTTAGGAAATGATCTTGTAATTTCACTCTTGAATGTGAGTTTTTCAAAGCATGGAACCTCTACCTTAGAAGATGATTCTACAGCAGTTTTATTAATTTCTACAAAATTGTTCACTTCAAAAAATATTATAAGCAAAGTATGCATATCTACACTTGTATCATACTTGTAAAGTGAATTTGACAATTATAATAAGCAATATAATTCCTATGTCACACTTTATGTTTACACTAACTGGCTCACATTTTCTTTCTTAGCATAAGACCAAACATATTTTTGGGTGTCGCTGAGGGCTCTGCACAATACAAGAAGTGGTACTTTGAATTAATAATTGATCAGGTTGATCCATTCTTGACGGCTGAACCCACCCACTTACGAGTTGGATGGGCCTCTACTTCAGGTTATGCCCCCTATCCTGGAGGTGGAGAAGGATGGGGAGGCAATGGTGTTGGTGATGACCTCTACTCTTTTGGGTTTGATGGCCTTCATCTGTGGTCTGGTGAGTTCTTTGTGAGCTATCACTTATTCTTACATTTAACATTTACCTACCTTTACCTTCCATTCTGTCGTATATATAACATGCTATTTTATAGTGAGCTGCATTCACTCCATGTTTTCAAGAAGTTATTTAGAAGTTCAGGTCAGACTTCTTGTCTGAGATGTCACCCAATATTGAATTATACCAATTACGCATTTTAGCAGATTGCTTCTGTTTTTATTATTTTGATCACAGAATGGCATTTTCCAGATCTAGATCAATAGTGACATAATTCTATCTATCCAAAATCAATGGATTTATGTTTTAATTATTTTGATCACAGAATGGCATTTTCCAGATCTAGATCAATAGTGACATAATTCTATCTATCCAAAATCAATGGATGTATTGATCCCAGATAAATTAATTCTATATAAATTGACGTTTGCATTATTATTTTACTTTGAGTCTACAGTTGCAGGAAAATGATAGTTATTTTTAAACCTGTTGATATATCTGACAACTTGAATTAAAATTTCGATAAATAGTTTCATTAAAGTTTTTTCAATAAAAAATAATAATTTCTATGCTAATGTCAACTTCATTACTTCAGTCCTTTTATGTAGAGTCTTTAATTATGAACTGTCACATTATTTTTTCATCCAGATTTCCCTTGGATGCACAGTAAATGATGGTTATTTTTTAGCTTGCTCAATTAGTGGCTTATGTTTTAATGTGCAATTTTCAAGGCATGTAGACAAAATCCTTAATTCCCCCACATTTCTCAGTGCCTTTAAATGCCATATACATCTAGGTGTTATTTAATTGCTCTGAAAATAGTAGAGTGGGGCCACACAAATGAAAGGTGTTTTAATGAGAGTGTATACACTGAAGTAAATTTTATGACATTGATTCTAATAATTCCTAATCTGAGAGTGTTTTCTTTATCAATTATATTGACATTGTTCTAGCATTGGGATTTGTATATAAAATATGTGTGTGCAGGCACACATAATACAATATTTTATTTCAACACTCCTGAACAGTTACCCAATGTCAGAAATTATCCTTTTTCAGAGAAGACTAGGGGGCATCTGTAACATACTCCATTAGAAATGACTGAAATAATAATTTTTAAAAATTAAACCCGCTTAAATATTCTGATTCCTAAATACTTTTATCCCAGGTCGGGTACCCAGAGCTGTAGCATCTGTCAATCAGCATTTATTAGCATCTGATGATGTGGTTAGCTGCTGCTTGGATTTAGGCGTACCCAGCATTTCATTCCGCATTAATGGACAGCCTGTACAGGGCATGTTTGAGAACTTCAGTACAGAAGGGTTTTTCTTCCCTGTTGTGAGCTTATCAGCAGGTGTAAAGTAAGTATAACTTAATTTTAGTTGTTTTCATTGCTGTCTTATCACACAAAATATCGTCCAAATTCTAGATGATTCAGTCTGGTTTGTTGCTTCAGCTCTGCCCAAATAGCAGCTGGAAGGCAGGGAAGTAATGATTTGTTCAATGACGATTTCACTTAAAAGTGAAATGTGAGCCTGTAAGCTACTTGATCAAGTCACAATGTCTGGACAGTATTATTTTATGGGTATTTGGTGACCTAGGGGAAATTAATTTTGTTTCATTCCAATTATCAGTGAAAAAAGCACGTTAGAAATGCAGCACCAAATTTGGCACTAATTAAGGTTCTCACTGGCTTTCTCAGCAGGGAGTAAAAAACCTTAAATCATCATGAAAACTGATACTGTGTTCACAGTAGGAAACAGAACTGATGAGAAGGAGTATTGAAATCTCTTTACTAATATTGCCCATTTCTTACTTCTTCTATAGCTAAAACATGAGATTCAAACTTACTATATACAATTTATATGGTTGTCTATGTTCAATGAATTCAGAAATCTCCTGAAGAATCAAACACAATAAAGAATGGCTGGGAAACGTTTAGTAAATCAATTCTATTTATTCCCCAGTGGGGACTTTACTATGTAGTCGCATTAATAACGAAGCATTTGAAAATATTCATTACTTTTTACTGTAAGAAATCTGCCCAAACTGGTGTAATTATTTTCTTTTTTATTTCTTTCCTATTTGATGTTGCTTTTATATTTTGTGACAGCATTTTCCTTCATAGTTTATAGTGACATTATAGCTGATGTTAACAGCAGATGTATGTTGTCATCCGTGTCTATTACTACCAGAGAATATATTTTTACATGGGAATCCTGAGTTCATGAGTGAAGCATTGTGTTCTGGGGTCTTTAATCTTTTTTAAAATATTCACCAAATATGTTGATCTGTTCTAATATTCCTACAAGCTTTTGGTCACCCCATCACAACAAATATAGGAGCTAATTCCTAGAGATAAGAGGCTTTTTTTTTTATCATTTCTGTGTTTGTTTGCCTCTAGAGTTTGCCCACTTGAGGACCAAAGTATGCAGCTGGATAGTTTTTGTCTTTGTTGTTTTTTCCTGGTATACTCTTAAATTTATATGAAAAATCTATATCTGAGGAGAAAAAAAAACATTTTAGGGGTTTGCAAGGAATTTTAGTTGTGCTTCTGGACCTCACTCCCAGTTGTAATATTCGGTGTAATATTGTTTGCTTTCTTAATGTATTATAGTTTTAGAGTTTTCTTTGTTTTTTTAATTTCTCTCATGTGCTGAACTGTCTGCATGTGTTCACTGAGAAGTAACTTCAGAACTTTCAAGTTATGTATCAACAGTTCCTGCAGTATTTTTAAAGTAACAGTTCAATTTAGATTAGAGTTGTGTTTCCAGATCCATTAAATCCATTTAAAAAACCCACAATATTCAACCATTTGATTTTAAGTGAGAAATATTTAAGTATGCTATTACATTAAATAATTAGCTTTGCTTTGGCCAAAACAAATGTTCAAAAGACAGTGGTTAGATGATGGTTTCACTGACAACATTTACTAGTATGAATGCTTGTAACCCTTTAGTGTTTACCAAAATGTGAAGCACACATGCATTTTTGTAAATGGTAGTAAAATAAATGCTTAGGCTTCTACATTATTTATTCATAATGATAGTATATACTGACTATTTAAGAGTCTAACTGCTTCATTGGAAATTGCACAGAGTTCGTTTCTTGTTGGGTGGACGTCATGGAGAGTTTAAATTTCTGCCTCCTGCTGGCTATGCTCCCTGTTATGAAGCATTGCTTCCAAAAGAGAAGATGAAATTGGAACCAGTCAAAGAATACAAAAGGGATTTTGGAGGAGTGAGGGATTTGTTGGGTACAACACAATTCCTCTCGCAAGCTTCTTTTATCCCTTGTCCAATAGACACCAGTCAGGTATGTGAAGTTTGCAATAACAGGATCCATAACATATGTCTGTTCAAAACTCAAATTCACAATATAAAATCTTCCCTCTTTCTTAGCAATTCTTCAATTGCTTGTTGTGATGTACTAACTAAACTAGATGATCTTCGATATACAAGGTGTGGTAACTGGAACCTCTTCTTACTTCTGGAACTGTTATGCTCTTTTCTTAGATTGCTCTTCCTTTTCACCTTGAAAAGATCAGGGACAAACTAGCTGAAAATATCCATGAACTATGGGGAATGAATAAAATAGAGCTGGGCTGGACATATGGCAAGGTATGTTTTAAATGACATGTCTGGGTGTAGTCACCTGTATTAGGTTAAATCTCCTACGATCCCTAGCCTTGACTTGGAATTCGAATACGGTATGCAATGGTGGTCTGTACGTTACCAACAACAGGTAACCATGTAAGCTGGAAGGAGACAGTGATATTAACTTTCTGGTGACTTTTTTCAAACATTCACATTCTTTAAATTCATTTGGTTTTTTAATTTCATTAATTATGGAGGACTGCTTATAGTGTGCATTAAAAATTAATCAGGGGCAAATTAGATTTATATAGTTAGGAGTAGTTGTCATTGAACAAAGATAAATGGTATTGCTTATATTGACTTCATTACTGCAAAGAATTTACTGGTTTTTTTCTATGATTCTTGATTCCATCAGGAAAGTACTCTTTTCTGTTACTCTTTTGCAGATACGGGACGATAATAAAAGGCATCATCCTTGTCTCGTGGAATTCTCAAAATTGCCTGAGACAGAGAAGAATTATAATCTACAAATGTCAACTGAAACCCTCAAGTGAGATTTAAAAAGAAAAGAGAATAAAGTTTAAAAATTTTATTTTATTCAAATGCAACATACTGTTCTAAGATATAAAAATGTTCCAATTATCTCCTTCCAAGATACTCCAACTTTACCAGAAGTTCCAGCCAGACTGATGTAAAAAAACTTTGTCTCTGTAGAGAGACAAAGAATAAAACACCACCAAATCATGTTGGTTTTAATAAATTGGTAGAAATTTCAAGACGTAGATCTGTGCCTTTTTAGTCTTTGACAGGCTTATTTATTATTTCTGATAAATTAAAATATTTGGGTTTTTAAATACCATTATTTTGGATTACTTCCATGTTTTTAAATATAATTTCTGCGTATTTACACAATGCATGAGACCTATGATGTGTTTCACTAATGCCATTCTTATGCCAGAACCCTTTTGGCCCTTGGATGTCACATTGTTCATGCTCATCCAGCAGCTGAGGAAGATCTTAAGAAAGTCAAACTTCCTAAAAAGTATGTACCTTATGGTAACAGTTACATAATATAATAATTATTATAAACATAAAACATTTTAAGTCCATTTAAAGTATACTGGATGTGAATCCCATACCTGATAAAATCTTACAGGTCTCTGGTTAGGCCACTGCCTGTGATGATGTTGGGATGTGAATACTGCTGTGCCACATAACTTCCTGAAGTTGTTCAGAGACAGAAACAGTCACATACTTAAACCACAGAGAATTGTAGTGGTGTTACATCACCCAAGAACAGAGTTAAATACAACATTGCAGTGCTTTCCATCTCATAGTAAAGAACAGTCTATTCATGTGACTTGAAAGAGGGTTTACAACTTTACTATTGGAGACAGAAACAGCAAGTTGGACATTGCTATTTCACCCACCATATGTCTTTTTTCCTGAAAGGAATTTATCCATGAGAAACAAAGTTAGTTGCTTAAAGTGAGCAGTAAAATACGTAGTTTTATGATATAAGAGATGGTAATCTTGATCCAGTTGATGGCATTAATTAAGAAAGTAAAAAGGATCTATTCTCAAGGTTCGTACTGCAGACAGTCTATCATAATACTGGTTTGCTATTCTTCTCTTATTAAAATACCTATTGCCTATATGAAATGGAAACTAATTCAGTAATTCCTAATTAATGGAAACTACCTGATTTGAGCAAAAGAGAATCTGAATATGTCTAAAAGGGCAGGTAGTCCTTACACAATATGGAAGGGTTGGAGAAGATAAGAGTTACTGCTGAAGAATAACTAAACTTCTTATTCCGTGAAAAAGTGGTAAGAAAAATAGCTACAATTTTTTCTTCTGTTGGAAAAAATGGTAATGCAGAGTTTACAGAATAGTTAGTTAAAATACTATACTTAAAAATACATAAGAGAGTTCCATAAAAAGTCATCATAAAGATCTTTAAAATAGAAATTACTTGAAATGTTTAAATTACAAATATAAAATCTATATATAAAGTAGTCATTGAATAACAATTTTGTTGCTTATAGCAACTGTTTAGGCATGTAAATATGGATCTGAGTCACATTTAATTAGTTATTGTTCAAGTAGGTGGAAAATGAGAGGGTCTGCTAGAATCCAATTTATATCCCAGTCAATGATCAAACGCAATGGAAGATTTTTGCAAAGAAACAGGAGAGTAGGAGATTAAAAAGTGGAGAGAGACAGTGATTTCTACCCTATGAATGCCTCATAGAAAGATTCAAATACCATAACTGGGATATCTTGACTCTGTTTTGCTTTGTTGACTTACAGTTACATGATGTCAAATGGATATAAACCTGCCCCTCTTGATCTTTCTGAAGTGAAATTATTACCTTCTCAAGAATTTCTAGTTGACAAACTAGCAGAAAATGCTCATAATGTCTGGGCAAAAGACAGAATAAAGCAAGGATGGACCTATGGCATTCAACAGGTAGGAACTTCTTTACATGTGTTTGGAATAAGTAAAGAATGTGAGATTTTTTGTTCCAGAACAGAGAGGGAGTGTTAGTTAACATTGTAGTAGTTGGAAGAGCCAGAGGGGGTTGAGAGCAGGAAAAGAAACCCTATATATAAAAGTCTGGATTGTCAGACCTGTATGGTCGCAGCTGCCTGATGTATGGCAATATGTTTCCATCCTTCTCTTTCATTCTTGTATTTAGATTTTCAGTGTTACTAACAGATAATTAATTGAGTTTGCATTCATAGAATTCTTCTTCATTATTGCTGTTTCTCTTCTGTAATCATTACATGATGCCAAGGTACACTCTGTCTCATTATTCAAAGCTTTGTGGTGTCTAAACAGACTTTTCTTCCTGTTGTTTCTTATAATCCCTTTCAGGATCTTAAGAACAAACGTAATCCTCGGCTAGTGCCATATGCATTATTAGATGAACGTACTAAAAAATCGAACAGAGACAGCCTCCGTGAAGCTGTTAGAACATTTGCAGGCTATGGCTATAGCATTGAGCCACCTGATCAAGAGATAGGTACGTATTTCCAATAAGAATCATGGCCTTTTTTAGTGACATTTATAGTTTCATTTTATTATAAAAAGAGGGGTTTTTTTCCTCTGTTTATTTTTACAGCTGACCAAACAGTGGAAAAAGTCAGCATTGACAAGATACGATTTTTCAGAGTAGAACAATCCTATGCAGTGAAGTCTGGAAAGTGGTACTTTGAGTTTGAAGCTGTGACAGGTGGAGATATGCGTGTTGGCTGGGCCAGGCCGGGCTGTCGACCTGATGTAGAGTTGGGAGCTGACAACCAAGCATTTGTATTTGAAGGAAGCAAAGTCAGTATACCTTAACCTCTTTTGATCTACAAACAGGCTAGACCGAGAACTACAGTATAGTGTACTCCACATCAACTACTGGAATGTTTTTGATTCATGTAGAATATCTCTGAGCTCTGTTTCACACTGGATAGTACCTCCATTTTGGTTCTGGTCGTGATATTATGCTAACAAAGAAGTGTTGGTTTATGTGTATCTTTCTAAGGTATACCCAAATAAGTACGAAAGTCTGTCCTAATTATAAACAAGATACAGCATTCACTTCCATTTTTAATAGGTGGTGTTTTAGAAAAATCAAAAAAAGGTTCTCCATTAACTGAGAGAACCACCGTTTGTTTTCCCTTTCCTGTCTTTTCTGCTTTCTGCTTGTCCTTTCTTCCCACGCTTGACTCCTAAAGGACCAGAAGGATAATAATGACTCTGTGTGTAAGAAGTTTAATTCAGTGAACAGTAGTTATCAGGTTCCAAATTGCTGAAGTTAGGGCACCTTAGTTGCTCTATCTCCCTGTTATCTCTAAGGCAAAAGTCATGATCAGTACTGTTTGCAAATTACATTGAGATCCTGGAAAATAAAATATCTGGGTTTCTTTATTTATTTTGTATTTAATTTTCAATTTTAGCACTGTATTTATTTCCTTGGTTTTCCATTTAGGGCCAGTGTTGGCATCAAGGCAGCGGATTCTTTGGACGGAGCTGGCAACCAGGAGACGTGGTTGGTTGTATGATAAACTTGGATGACAAGTCAATCATCTTTACTCTGAATGGAGAGTTGCTTATAACCAGTAAAGGTTCAGAACTTGCATTTGCTGACTTTGGAATAGAAAATGGTAAATTTCCCTTTATAGTCACATGGTTATTAGAAGACAAAATAATGCAACAAACTGAAAAACTGGTTCGTCATAACAACTCAGTGAGCTGAGAAATCATATTTCATTGATGTGAGCATCCAGACTGTGCTATACGTTAACTTAATAAAAATTTATTTTGAGAGTGCTTGTTTGGCACAAACTGAATTTCTTTTCTCCTTTAACCACATTAGTGGGGTTTTCAGCAGAATGGATAAATTTTCTCACTGTTGCTAATCTTTCTCTCAGGACTTCAGTGCTAAAAAGTGATAATAGTAAGCATCCTGAAAAATTTCCAAAGCTGAAAATGTAGTCTCTGATAATCTCACTGGAGCATAAATTTACTATGTTCATGTCTGTGAAGGACAAAATGAGTACTCCATGGTGAAAGTCTGCATCAAAAGAAAGATCTTGACAACATAACTTGAGTCTAATTTTGATTTTTTTTCTCTCTCCTATTCTTAACTTATCCCAATTTCTCATTTTCCTGGGATATTTTTCCTCTTCTGTTTTTGGCCTTTGTTTTTTTCGAAAAGTAGTGTCTACGTGACTGTAGTAAAAGAGTTGGGGAGTATTTTCAAACTGGTTTGCTTTATGTTTTCATTGACTTTTTCTCTGTAAGTGTATCTCCTCCAACCAGTAATAGGTTCATACCTGTTAGTAATTTGCCAGAAAACTTTGCAGTTGCTCACTGCTCTTCTTTGATCTTACCAATGATAGAGTTTTTATAAAGGTAGAGAATGAGGGACTGCCTCAACAAAGCTGTACCGAAGTCTCAGTTTAAGAGAAGAAATCTCTCCTTTAGAAGTTCAATTGTTGGCTTTTTCCTAATCTTGCTCCAAATTTTTTCTTGGGGAAATGATGAAATAAGTCAACAGCCTTTCATCCTTGTCTAGGGGTATATGAAGATCAAAAAGTTGAGTCATAATGCCAGCATTAAAGAGGTGTGTATTTGTCCATTGTGAATGATGGAGGACTGAAGCCTAGCAAAAAAGAATTGTACCTACTGATGACAAAGTAAATTTTAACAAATGTATTGAGATACCTGAACCTCATCTCAAAATCCTCTTGAAAATCTGGTGCCCTCAGAGGCCATACTTAACTTTTGATAATAACTTTGATCTAGCCAAGGTTGGCTTCCAGTGACCAGCTTGTTGTATAAAGCCATGTTTATTAGTCTAAAAATGAGAAAGATAACAAATTAAATGAGATAGTACCTAAGTTCTCAGGGGTTTTGGTAGCAATTATATTGAACTTAGACATTAGTATTTAAGGTGACTTTAAATCCTTGCTACTGTCATCACTTCATGTGTATTATTTGTAGGACCTAAAGTTTAGTTCATATTAGATGGATCAAAAATAAATGTCTGCTTTTAAACTAAATGGTTTTAAACTAAGTTATTGTTAAGTTTTATTTGGTTTGGTTTTTTTTTTTTTCTTTAGGTTTTGTTCCAATTTGTGCTCTGGGCCTATCTCAGATTGGTCGCATGAACCTTGGAATGGATGCCAGTACATTCAAGTATTACACAATGTGTGGCCTCCAGGAAGGTTTTGAACCTTTTGCTGTTAACATGAACCGAGATGTTGCTATGTGGTTTAGTAAACGCTTACCAACATTTGTCAATGTGCCAAAAAATCATCCTCACATTAAGGTAACATTACATGTCAGAGAGACACCTGTTCAACGATTGTTTGTTTAGCAAGCTGAGACATTAAACCCTTACTAATACTTACTGTCATCAGATAGTTTGCCATATAACTCTATTAAGTAACTCTTAGGTAATTCCAGATGATCTTGTCTGTCTTCTGTTTCATTCATGGTAGTATGGATTCCTATGGATATACCTATCTGGTTTATTATATGACTTACTAATTTATGTTGTGGTTAGCTACTGGAAACATGTTAGTTATGGGGGTTTTTATATTCTATCTTATATGTGCTTTCACTTTCTAAACTTTCTCTACTATAAATTTTTCTTAAATATCCGAAAATAGTTCAGCTGAAGTCTGAGGACTTGTAAGTGTACCTCTGATGTCCCAGATTATTTCATTATGATGCACCAGTGATAGGAATTCCAAAACTCCCTAACTCATCCATCCTAGAGCAGAGCAATAGATTCTGCCTTTTCTATAAATTGTTCCATATTAACATATTCCAAAATTTTAAGTTTGAGTTCCTGAGGAGATTTTTTACTATAATCTCTCTAGGCCATTTACTTTAATTTAGGTGTAGCCAATTATTCTCTAACGCTTGTCTCTGAATATTTCCTCCTTAAGCAAAATAAATTTCACTGAATTCCAACTAAATTATCTCAGTATTTTTTGCATTTTAGCAGGATTGTTTCATCACTATTCCTGTCTTTAAAAGTTTTTAAAATGTTCTTATCACTGAGTATGAAAACACACTTTTTCAGCACAACGGAAAGTAATATCAGGCGTAAAGTCCAAAATGACCCTCTGAACAATTCTAATTGATATTTCTTCTCACTGTGTTAGAAAATTACTGATTCTTGTGATGCAGTTTTCAATGACTCGTGTACTCAAAGTTAATTAGTTCAATAAACTATATACTTCGTATTTTTTTACTCCTGAACAGAACATCTTGAAAATATTTACTGTAGTCAGGATATACTGAATCTGTTGCTTCCCTTCATCAGGTTAAATTCAGTGTCAGAGAACAAAGCTGTGTAGTTTTGATGATAATTAATTATGAAAAATTTAAGTTTGCTCTCTCGGTTTTCTCATCCTGTAATTGCTTAATGGAAGTTTTCAGCATTTTTTGGATAGAATTATTTAAAAATCTCTCTGTTATTTTTAGATATGGAGAATTGATGGGACCATTGAGAGTCCACCTCGGTTAAAGGTTACTCACAAAACATTTGGCACACAGAACAGCAATTCAGACATGATATATTGTCGTTTGAGTATGCCCATTGAGTTCCACCCATCATTCAGCTTCGGCATGGGTGTGGAAAATGCCTCATCTGATGTTTTCCAAAAACGGTTAGACTTGGGTTTGGTTATCCTATTTCATGCTTTCTGTGTAAATGTATTATGTTATATTCTTCTTTATTATTGTATACTCAAAATTTCTGTCCATATTACCATAAAATGCATATTACTCTAATTTTTTTTTTTTTATTCTTGATCTTTTTATAAGCTACCTTTGCTGGAGAATGCTGTGTCCAGACAAGAGAGAGCCTTTTCTAAATCACAAAGTCTATAGATCTTTGCCTAAGTAGCTCCATTTTTTTCTGAATTATTATGATTTGCAAAAGCTAGGCTGGAAAACCAGCTTAGAGGCTTTTGCCCATTGGATTATTGCTCATCAACATCAAAAGTGCCTAATTCATTAAAAGAAAAAAGATTGTGGGACAGATTTTTAAAGATACCAGATATTAATTGGTCCTGCACCTTTTAGAGTTACCTCTATCTTTATTTAACTGCTGTAAATCTGCCGCTTCTCCGCCTGGCTGTCTACCTTAACTGAAATAATTTTAATTGCATATTTGCATCCTGTACAGTCTTTGCTAATGCATACTCAATACCAAGAAAACTAGTTAGCTAGTTAGCTTTTAACTATATGCTTAGCCTACCTAATAATGACTAATTTTTTATTACTTTTTTAAAAAAATTATTTACTGATTTTCCTTTCTCTGTAGAAAGCACAGCCAAGAAATTGCTCCTCCTTCTACTACGGTAAGTAAATATGTTGAGATGCTTAGTTCTTCTAAAGTTTTGAAGTAGATTTATTTGTAGCAGCATGTTCATTAAAAATCAATCTGTTGAAAGAAGCCTTTTTAATAATTTTTATTGTATAACACTGTTTATAAATAACGATGTCCAGAGTTGCATATCTTGCAACTTGTGTGAACATGAACCCCACCAACTTAAAACACTAGTCTGTTTTTTTTAATGTAAGAGTATTTTAAATTACTTACTAGAAGAATGTGAATTACTATTATTAAAGTTTGATATATAGGAGAGGGGCTTTTTAAAATCACTCTTTGATTATTCCTTGATAAAATACTTTAGATTTCTATTACTAATATGCTCTTTTCCTCCTTTCAGTATTTTTACTCACTACGGATATTTGCTGGCCAAGACCCATCCTCTGTCTGGGTTGGCTGGGTAACACCAGACTATCATTTTTACAGTGAGAATTTTGACCTAAATAAAAATTGTACAGTGACAGTTACTTTAGGTGATGAGAGAGGCAGAGTTCATGAAAGGTATGGAATTACTTATAGCTTATTAAAGTTTTTATTTTAATACTCTTGTTTAAAAGTCAGATGTTCATAAGCCTGATGATATTTTAAATATTAATTTAAACTAATAAGAAAATTGAGTATGGAGTATGAGTTTTCTGTGTTCATTTAAATATGAATGTGTTTTACATAGACATGTTAAAGTGAATTTATTGTTAATGTTCTGTTGCAAAGAAAACTTCTTTTGGAAAGAATTTTAGATGAAAGATGCTACCTTAATTTAATATCTATATTTGCTTCCTGTAGATAAACTTATTTGTTTTACTGTAACTTACAAGTGCACACAGAAGCCTGTGAAATTTTTTTGTAACTATAAAAAAGAAAAAAGAAGTGTATTTAGTCTGATCCCTTACCCACAATGATACATTATAAAAATAAAATTTTGTTAATGAGCAAAAAAACTAATAGCATAACAAGTGCCTTTGAGGATCTCTAAGTATTACTTCATTGAACATTCTACTCCACCAGGTTCAGTGTGCCCTATGCTTTGTTCTTGTTGCTCTTTCAGTGTGAAGCGCAGCAACTGCTACATGGTTTGGGGAGGAGATGTCATTGCTAATTCCCAGAGATCAGGTCGCAGCAATGTTGATATAGAAATCGGATGCTTTGTTGACCTGGCTACTGGAATGGTGTCATTCACAGCCAATGGAAGAGAGCTTGGCACTTTTTATCAGGTATTATCAGATTTTCAGAAAGATATCTAGTAGGATTCTTGTTGTGATGCTACTTCTCTTTTCAGAAACCTAACTAGACACCACTTGTGTGATGATAACATATTTTCCTATATCATTCTGGTTTATCCCTCTTTTTCTCACTTTCTTGTAAGGCTATGTTTTTTGAGTTGTTTCAATATATTTAGATTTTTTTTTTTTTTATCTCAGTTTGTGTGGTTCAGAAACTTGATTAATGAAGTTAATTATTTAAATACTTTTTTCAACTGAATCTGGTATACAATAAAAGGGAAATAAATATTTAAACTAACAGAAGATAAAAATTAGACTTTAGGTATAAGTTTTGATATGAATTAAGGAGAAAAATTTAGTTCATTATTACCAGGGTTTATGTCTTCTGCAGGTTGCTGTGATTTGGAGACCTTGTGATTTGATAAGTTTCAAAACCTAAAATTGAAATATGCATTAATACAGAAAGCTAAAGTAAGTGGGGTGGGCCTAAAGGTTGTTAATATACTCAAAACATGGTGTCATTATGCAAATGGATCAGTGGTTGACAGGAGTTTTCAGCACCAGATTGTTGAGACTTCCTCGTAGTAAGATCAGTTGTCCATAGTAAAGCACTCACTGTGAAAGAGGTTGTCCAGTGTTAGCAACAATTAATTGCTTTCTTCTATGTCACCCCCTCAAATTCGTAATACAGACAAAACTGAAATGTTATTTAACTAAATTTAATGAAACTTTTATACTGACTCCATTGATAACGAATATGGCAGGGTTGCACACAGCCTGTGAATGGGGGGGGGAGGTTATCTAGTAACTGCAATTTCAGAATATTTTGTAATAGGGGTCAGTAACTTCAGTGCCACGCTGGGAGAATGTTGAATGTCAACACACCGTGGAAAGAAAATAGGAGACTAAAGGGCATTAGCCTTGCTTTGCTGTTTTTCTAACTAGTTACAAATCAATACGAAAGCTTCTGAGCAAACCCATGAAATTTTAGTGTGTTTCTTTGCAGTGGGTGTTTGTGGGGTATTTTTCACAGACAGCCTTTAGTTGTTCTTATCTTGCTAGGAGATGCATGAAAAGACAGATGTGGAAGATGTATGTTACTGAATTTAGTGTAAATAACACTTTCAGTTTTTTCCTTATATGACTTGCAATTAATATAACCATGTTCTGTGTACTAAATGAAACTCTCAGAAAATACTATTATTTCTCCTCTGTTTTTTCTCTTTTTAATGGAAAAATACCTAAAGTTCTTCTAGGAAATATTTTTTCAATAAACTTGTTACACCTGGTTTGCTGAAAAATGAGAGTATCCAGCATTTTCTATAGATATAAAATAGTATAACCCAACAAGATTGTTACAACTAAGGGTGAAATATTTTTTGATTTTAGCTCACTTTGAGTAATTTAATTATTTTCTCTTTTATTTAAAGTAATGAAAATAGTATTATGTAATTTTCATTTCCATGTATTGAATATTTTTACAATAAAGTAAGACCTTTACAATATTTTAATAAATCAAATCTCTCATTCCAACTGCCACAAATAATTTATATTTGTCTGGTTTAGGCAATTATTCTAGACTTATAACAGTTTGCATGTACTTTTCAGTTTTCTTAACTAAAATAGAAGGATGATATTTGTATGCTGTTTTCATTTTAGAAGGCCTATAGGTCAACATATTTGAGAGAGGAAACTAATTTTCTTGTAGTTCTTGATCTAACTATTGAATGCCATGGTGATATTCAGAAAAAAACCCAGCACACCAAGCAGAACAGAATGCCTTTTTTCTCTGGCTTCGGGGTTGTGGTTTTTTTAACTTACCAAAAAGTTTTGAATGTTAATATCTACCCCTATATTATTTTGTCTATGCCCATAGTCATAGTCCTGAAGAAACAGTTTTTGTTAGATTGTTGTCCTCAAAGTTAGGAGTCATACTCTTTCAAAACACAAATATCGTAGTTGTGCTTATTATGTACACTGTCTGTACATGATACACAAAATGCACCATGATGTGATTAATATATTTAATTGAACTTCTGAAACTTTGACTTAATTGTATGGATGTTTTCAGCCACCCTGGAGCATTGAATTTTTAAAAATAATATACTATTCTATAATTATATTTTTAATTCTTTATTTCATGGCAGTGGTGGTGGGTAGTCTTGTTCAGTGTTCTTTGGAATAAACTGGTCATCTTACATGCACTTTGAATCCAGCTATAATGGGAAAAAAAGATAATGTAGTTGTCATAAAAGTCCCAAACACAACCAGAAACTTTAAAACTACAGCACTGTAATTCCCTGTGATTTTGTAACACTGGAGACTGATGCTAGGCCTGAAAATAAAGACCTCTTTAAAAAAATTACATTATTCTACTTTTAGAGTATGGATTAGAAAATCACTAATCTTAGTAGGAAATAAAGATTTGCACTATCATGACCCCATGATGTGCTCTCAATCTCTAGAATGAGAGAGATTGTTGAATTTGGATATTTTTGAGAAGAAACTACACTGTGTTACTAAAGTTCCTCCTATAGGTGTTGAGAGCACATAAGGCTACAAAACACCTGTCTCAAAATCAGGTGGTCCTATAAAGATAACTGCAAATACTTTACTATATCACAAGTAGACACTATTCAACACTTTATTTGGTAAAGTATCTAAATTATTTTATAATGAAATTTAAGGTATACAGCATTTATTTTATATCATATTTAGCGAGATTATTTTTTTCCATTTTTAATTTTTAAGAAATTTTAATCTGGTTTCACTTCTAGGTTGAACCAAACACAAAGCTTTTTCCAGCAACTTTTTTACAGCCTACAAGCACTAACTTGATTCAGTTTGAACTTGGCAAATTAAAGGTAGGAAGTAGTTTTGAATTCTATAGAAAGACAATCTTTATGTAAATGTGCTCTTTTAAATCTGTTTATTTCCATGCAAATTCATGCTCAGTTAAATTTGTTTAGGAAGGTTGAATCAAAGGCGTGACTTTTAATTTGACTTCTAAGTTACTTCTGTAAATGTTATTGTTATATGCAGTTAATTGATTATCTGCTACTGTCAAAATAAACTAATATTATTTGAGGATAACACCGTTAATGTTGGGGGATTTATAATGTGTTTTGTTTGTTGCAATAACTTCTACCTTTCTATGATTTCCTTGTTATTTAAAAGCTATACTTCCTTTTGGTGTTACGGGTCTATTCACAATTACACATTTCAAAAATAGTTAACACATATATTTGTTTCAGAACACCATGCCTTTATCAGCAGCAATTTTTAAAAGTGAAGAAAGAAATCCTATTCCTCAGTGTCCCCCCCGCCTCGATGTACAAACAATTACTCCTGTTCTGTGGAGCCGGATGCCAAACAGCTTCCTGAGAGTAGAAACTGAGCGCGTCAGTGAACGCCACGGCTGGGTTGTGCAGTGCTTGGAACCTCTGCAGATGATGGCACTTCATATCCCAGAAGAAAACAGGTACACTGATAATCAGATAAAATTACTCTATGTGGACAAAATATACTGAAAAAAGGTGTCAGCATATTGATTAAACCTGCTTTGCTAAATATTTACCCTATAGTTGTTGAGAATTTGTGATCTTACCTGATATCATATCAGTTATTATTGTATTCATGAAACTTAAGTAAATACAGGAGACTGAACTTTAATGCCATGTACCAAGTTTTGTGTGCATAAAAGAAAGCAAGACTATTTGATTTTATTTAAATTTAAATAGCATCTCTTGAATCTGTAGGTCTTTAAACATAGAGATTTTTCTCAGCTTGAGGAAAACAAGCATAAAGGACATGCAAGTACAGTTTTGCCAATTTTTTCTAGAATAGAAACCTGTAATCTCTTCCTGTTTCATCTGCACTGAATTTACATGAATTAAGTTCTTATGTTCTTATTGACAAGATCATGCCTTTCTTTGATTTTCATTGTTTTATCTTCAGAGTGAGGATAATAGAGATCTATTCAAATGTCATAACCAGTGAAAAATCAAACCATCAGCAAAAGCATAGGAGAAAGATCATTTAACAGCTATTACTTTTATTAGTATTTTTAAATTTTCTTTTAATGATTCAAAACTCAATTTTATTTATTGTTAATAAAACTGAATTCAAGCAGAGAGTGAAAAACACTGTGTCTAGTGGAAAAAATGAACCAGCAATCCTGAGTAAACTACAAAGGCACTGTTTAGTAATGGTAGTAATGCAGATTTTCAGCATGCCTAATACACCTAATTTAAAAACAAGTTCTAATTTACAACAGATTCCAAAGAAGCACCTCCATTTTAGATTTTGTTGGGTTTTTTCCTATGGAGTACTAATTTTAAACAGTCACAACAAGTTATTTCCACCATATACTGTATTTTAATGATGCACATACTAAGATTAGTTAGGATCAACTTCTATATTAGTGATTCGAAGAGGAACTGTCCAAAATATTCAGAGATTATAAAACTTTCCTTTTTCAAATTCTTTATTCATGGAATTGACTGGTGTTCTGTTTCTTTATTTCATAACAGATGTGTTGATATTTTGGAACTATGTGAACAAGAAGATTTGATGATGTTTCACTACCACACTTTAAAACTCTATAGCTCAGTAAGTGCTCTAGGTAACACTAGAGTTGCTTATGCTCTTTGTAGCCATGTGGATGTATCTCAGCTGTTTTTTACCATAGATAATCAGTACTTACCTGGACTTCTGCGTTCTGGATTCTATGACTTGCTCATTAGTATTCACTTGGAGCATGCCAAGCAAGCCAAGCTCAAGATGAGCAATGAATTTATCATTCCAGTTACAGATGAAACTCGAAATATTAAATTATATCCCGATGAAACAAAGAAGCATGGTTTACCTGGAGTAGGGCTTAGCACTTGTCTTAAACCAGCCTTTAATTTTTCTACTCCGTGCTTTATTGCGACCAGTGAGGACCATCAGACATCCATCCCAGAGATACCCCTGGAGATACTGAAATCCAAGGCCATAAGTATGTTAACAGAGGCAGTGCAGTGTAGTGGGAGTCATATACGAGACCCTGTTGGAGGACAGGTTGCATTCCAGTTTGTTCCTGTTCTTAAACTAATAGCAACACTGCTCATAATGGGTGTTTTTGATGATGATGACGTGAAGCAGGTGTTACTCCTCATTGATCCCACCGTGTTTGGAGATCACAAGGAAGAAACAGAAGAGAGGACAGAGAAGGAAGAAGTGACACAAGTTGAAGAAAAAGCTGTAGAAGCTGGGGAGAAAGCAATCAAACAAACAAAAGCTCCTGCAAAGGGCTTGTTGCAGACAAGATTACCAGAATCTGTTAAGCTTCAGGTGACCATTTATTATAAATATGTTACTTATATTCTACTCTTGATGAAAAAAAGATTTTGCTTTTTGTCTGTTGTCTACTTAATAAGATTTGAAATTCTGAAGGTCTCTAATTCCACTTTGCCTTAAAACCTCAAATTCATTTTAAAAAAATTGATGATGATGCAGTTCTTTCTACATCTATCTACACTCAAATAGATATGTGAATACATACTTATTTCATAAAAACCAAAGGGTTAGACGAGGTAATCTTTAAAGGACCCTTCCAAGACAAGCTAGTGTGTGATTTCTAGCTATCTTGAGTGCATGAAGATTGTGTGTGCAATATATTATCAATCAGATAACGAAACTACCATTTTGTATCTTTCACAGTGGTGAAACAAAAATACGGAAAAAATGCCTCCCATTTTTACAGTCTGATGCAGTGTATAGTATGTACTCAAGTTTTTCCCCACAGTTTGTAAAGCTGTTGAGATTGTCTATTTTCTCTACCCTAGATGTGTCATTTACTCAATTATTTTTGCGACTGTGAACTACAACATAGAGTGGAAGCAATTGTATCATTTGCAGACCGTTATGTATCAAAATTGCAGTATAACCAGAAATACAGGTACAATGAACTCATGCAAGCCTTGAACATGTCTGCTGCCTTGACTGCAAAGAAGACTAAAGAATTTCGGTCTCCTCCTCAAGAGCAGGTAATATAAAAAAAAAAATTGAATTAAAGATTAAAAAAATCTTTGTGATGACAAAATAATGTCCTGACCTGCTGGAGAACCAAAATTAATTTGAAAATAAATTTATTCCATGCCACAAAATACTGAATGTCAGAATGTTGAGACTTCTGTTCTGGAACTTAAGCTGTAAAACAAAGTTATAAACAAGTAAAGTATGGCTATATACTAGAATATGTCCTAAGCTATTTCAGTGTTTTAACTGTGTTTTAAATCCCTTAAAGATTAATATGTTGCTGAATTTTCAACTGGGAGAGGATTGTCCCTGTCCAGAGGAGATTCGGGAGGAGCTATATGAATTTCATAATGATCTTCTAATTCACTGTGGTGAGTGGCAAATTGTTGATACAAGTTTTGTTTGTCTTTTTGGCACTTGACAGATGAGCTGAAAAGCATGAGAGGTTTTTTCATTAGATGCGTTACTGCCGCCAATGTGACTTTACTTACAAACTTCGGTGACTATTGCATATTAAAATATGGGAAGCCTTTGCGTGGTTTTAAGTTTCACTGTTAAATCTCTATTAAATATTATCTAATATTATTCTGTTTATATACCAGTTTTAGAGTTATTGGGGGAAAAAATAAACCAAACAAAAAGGTTGGCTTACCTAAAAAGATTCATATAAGCACACGTATGAGTAGAACCAGATAAAAGGTATTGAGGGAACACAATTGCTGCAAAGTTGAGCATCAGAAATTTAATGAAAAAAGCAGATGTGGAGTTCTCTGCCTGCTTTAGCTTAGTTTCCTCTTGTATGCATAACTGTGAGAGTCAGTCATTATAAAACACACTTACATTGCATATTACAGTTTGAATTGCCCTCACTCATTTCATTTGGATTTCCTGTGCAATTTTGTGGGCTTTTTTGATGTATTTTTTTTGTTAGTTTATTGAGTTTATTGAGATCTTAGTCTAATTCAGACAGTCATGGAATTATTAACATTTGTAGTCTGAGTCATCTAATTATTACTGTTCATTGCCAGCAATTATGCAGTTAAAACTGAAATAAACAAGCTTTTTCCATCAGCCTACTTGGTAGATATATTCATAATTACTGTTCCAGTGTGTTGCTTAGTTCTATGGTTTTTGGCATCCATCTTGTCCAAAAAGAAGGGGCCAACGTCATTACAGTGAGTTCACAGCATCTCAATCTCTTCACCAGGAAGAGCATGATATTCTTAATGGTTAGTTCTTCTTTGTCCACCTTCTTGCTTGAGGTCATTATCAAATGTTTACCAATACAGTCTGATAAATCTTTCTTTGCTGGTTATCCCTAAAACCAGTGTTACCTGGTTCATAGAATTGCACTGTTTTAATGACCTGTAATTAAGTTTCTGTTTTCTGTTTGGAGGCATGGTGCCTCCTATACCATTCTGTGCTTGTATTTTTAAGGCTTCTGATATTATTTTGCACTGGTATATCTGAGTACCCTCTTAGAATCTCCAGCAACCAGCAAGCTGTGATTTCATGATAAGTCAATTATAATTTTACAACTACCTCAGCCTTAGCCTCAGCCAAAGATGAGTAGGTCTGTGTGTATCTAAGTTGTGCTCAATTTACTTCTGACAGTATTGTACAGAGCAGTATTAGAAGACCTTAAAATCAATATTTCTGTCTGTAAGGCAGAAATGTAGTTGGTTTAACATTATTTGGTTTTCACAATCCTCTGTTAATTGTTATTCATCATTACTTCTAAGTGCTTACCAAAAACTGTTTCTCTCATTCCATCATTTTTCTTCCAAGTTCGCTTCTTCAAGCGAACAGTTAGTATCCTTTTATTTACTCCTCTTTCTCTCTGTTTTTATTACATCTATCATAATAAATTATTACAGTCACCTCCATTGCTCAGTCACTTACCCCTTGATCTGACCTCTGGTTTCCAAAGGTAATGCCCATTGGGCAACACAGAGTACTTTTAAGACTCCAGGATGGAGATTTTGAAAGCCCTTCAACTTACTTGGAAATGTCTTAACTCCACAATCAATTAATTTTAGTTTAAAATCTTGCAGCTAGTATGATCATTGAGTTAGTTTAGCTCCTGATCACTCTTCCCATTTCATGAGGTGAAGCACTAGATATTGTATGCATTGAGGTTTTTCTTTTTAGAAATGTACTTTTATTATTTGTTTACTACATTATAAACATGTATTTTGAATGAAAGTTCAAGATAGAGAAAGTGCTGTCTCATGATTAAAATAGTTTAAAAATCCTTTGAATTCTAAGCAAAACCCTATTCATTACTTTGTACAGATTTATCAGAGGTGGTCGCTGTGGGTAAATGCTCATTATCTGAGTCCTGACTTGGTCCTGAAAATCAGTACTAAGCAATCACAGCTGCAGATTAAATGAATAGGAGTTCTGCTTGGAATGTTTAATCAGCTTTTTAGTACTAAGTATACTTTGCCATCTAAGTGGAAAACTGTGTATGCAATCAAGTAATTAAAGGCTTCTTTATAATTAATGTAAGCAAATAGTTACTCAGGCAGTCTTAATCCTAGCACGTCATAACTGTGAGTGGTTAATTTTGCTGGCAAAATAATGGTCCTCTATCATATTTTTTATGTGCAATTTCTTGGTTATAAAAAAACCAAACAAATTTACAGCATATTTGGTAGCATCATATCAAACTGATAGTTACCAGGCTTGAAACCTTCTGTACCAGTGCACAGACCTCTACCACTTGAAGGAAGCAATTAGCCAGTAGCAACAAGAGAGAGTCAGCTTCTGAATGGATTGAAACTATAAGAGGATGCAGAATGAACAATTAATGATATGGAAGAATAAATGAGACCCCGTCTGGAGGAGTTACAGACCTCATCTACCCCAGTCCAACACTGTCTGAACTCACAATCCCAGTGCATTTCTTCTTATCTGTCCGTTTCAGCTTCTTCAGAATTCCTCTCCCAGTGTCCTTCTCTTGTGTCCAGGGCCTAGGTTTTGTTTCAGTGCTAGATAATTTCTTCCTCTAATATCCTTGTCTGCTTTCTTTTTTCTTTCATTGCTGGTGACATTTACTGTTCTTACTTTTTTTCAGACTGACTGTATCCCTTCTTCTTTCTTAACTTTTACATTTTGCCAAGCCAGTTTCACTTATCCCATTTCTTAAATTCCGTGTTTACTGTCCAATTTCAATTTTGACTTCTTTCATTCCCTCTCAGTGCCTTTGAATTTTATCACTTAGTCACTCCTAGTCATAATTTCCACTCCCACTTTGTAGCTGCAAGTAGCAAAATTTCTCCAACCTGATACCACGTCTGTTCTATTTTCTTTCTCATTTAATTTTTTAGTACCAGTTTTAGCTACTGCAGTTTATTCTTTTCCCCTCTGCCTCAGGTTCTGTCTCTAGTATCCTGTCTGAAAAACTTTTCCTTTTCTCAATTTCTCTTAGACAAGCAAACTGCAAAAGCTTACATTTCATCTTGGCACAACCTCTGATCGGAAGGGAGCCTGCTTAGTTATTCTCTGCTTCTGCACATAACATGTGTTGTCTGATGATCACGGAGAGGTGTGAGAGACTTTGAATGGTTGTGAAGCATTGTAGTGAACTGAACTGAATTAAACTGTTCATTTTACCAGGTATTAAACTACCTGGTAAGATGACATCCTGTCTCATTGTATACATTTTCATGAAAAGCATATATTACCCACATAATCTCTGAGTGTCTGCTTTCTTACAGATTTAAATCCAGTTAATATATTTGTTTATGGCTGCTTAACATATCTTGACTGAAAAACTGTGCTGTATTCTAAGATACAGCCATACACTTCTTTCTCTAGCCTACATTCTGCACTATGAAGTAAAGGATCACATATTTAATGAAATATGACCGTGAGTCATATTTAATTGCCATAGTAGATTCTTAAATAAGTACCACATCTTTGGTCATAATAGTGAAAAATGAATGCTGGATGTAAGAAGTATGTGTACTGAAATGAATGTAATTTGAAGAGTGCTTCTCGTCCTATGTGTTAAAGCTGCTGGCCTTACTACATCTTCTTTTATTCTACATGAAATTTGCTGGTTGAAAAAATATTCCTATAGCTATTTTAATATTGTTTAAATATTGAGGGAGTTTAACTTCAAAGATTAAGTTTTGTTTCTAACCAGTTTTATTTTATGCTAAGGTATTCCACTAGAAGAAGAGGAAGAAGAAGAGGAAGATTCCTCCTTGACCGGCAAACTCCGTGCATTAATGTACAAAATCAAAGGTCCACCAAAAGCAGAAAAACTGGAGCCTAAGGAAGAAGAAGAGAAAGCTCCTAGTAAGTTTTCTTTCAATATAAATACTTTCATGATGCAAGTGTTAAAGTTCTACACAGTGAACAGGAGTGTATTTTCTAATAAAATTTTATAAGGGATTAAAGAAGGAGACTATTTGTTTAAGTTTCTTCTGCCTCTTACTGAACACCTCAGATGCATTTTTAAACAAGAAATTAAAATGAGTGGAAGATTTTGGATCCAGATCATTAACTCTGGTGTTGAAAATTTACATATTCTTTATGAAGGATTGTGAAAGGCTAATTATGGCACAATAATCTAGACTCAAGCATTCCAAACTTCAGAAGATCTATTTTTTTAATGTAAAAATTCTTATTTAGGGCTTATCTACATTTCCTTCTATTACCTGTTCTTGTGCTACGTGTACACACAAATACAGAGAAGCACATGAACCCCCCAAAACACTTGTAATCACAAACTTCTTATTCTGAGCAGCATTCCTGTACATATCCATTCCCATACCCTCTTCCATAAGATGCAAAGGCACTTCATGGTCTATACAGGTGAGATTGGTTCTCTGCTTGCAATTCCTCAACTCTTTGCATAAGCTCTTAGTTGAGTCTCTTGGAACAACTCACCTGATTCTCACATGCCACGTAAGAATTCACCCCAGTGAGGGTGATGTGTGATATGAATCTCACAAACTTTGTCTTTGCTGTGATATGAGTTTTCAATCCTTAGTAGTGACTACGGATGGTAAGGGATAAGCAAGACAAAAAGCCAAATTCCTCCAGGTCTTCCTTTGGGATGTGTTTTTGCTGAGGTTTCTTCTTGCTTTTCTGAATCATGTTTGGGTTTCTAGCTCTAAATTTCTGTAACACCATACAGATATCGTGTGCAGGATTCTCCAAGTGACTTCAGGTTTGTCAACCAGTAACAGTTACTCCTCATTTATTTCCAAGTTGCTCAGTTTGTCAATAGACCCATGTATAGATGTGGAATGGTTAATTTATTTCAGGCTGAATAATTAAATCAAGAGTTGTGTTGAGATTAGACAGCAAAGTTATTTTATAAGTCATGATACTTCTTACATGATCTACTTGCTCTGGAAAGCACCTTAGAGGGTTTGTCCTGGTCTGAAAGCATATTTCGGTCTGTTAAGCTCATTACTGTGTTGTAAGTACGTTAAATCTTGTAGCAATCTGATATGCTGTATGAATCAGGGCTTCATTCTCCAGTGACTCATCTGTTAGCATCTGCTTTCTCTTTAATTGTAGCAGGACCTACTCAGTATCTGGAAGTATCATTTCTACTCCAGGTTTCATGAGGAGTCTATTGTCATGAATTCACTCATAAAGCCTCGGGGCACATGGTGTTTGGTCCTTGGAACAGAGCAGTTCACTGATTTCATGTATCAGAGCTTTGGGATACAGGAAATGTGGGTTGGAAAAATGATCCTACAGTGTCTATTTTTCTGGAAATATCAGATGATTTCTTTATGCTTGGGCTTCTCCTAGGAGTGCTGCATAGTACAAATATGCACATGGATTAAGTCATTCAAAGCACGATGTAAAATAATATAAATGTATTATATTATATACTTGACTGTGGCTAGAGACTCAGGTTTTTAGTCTGTGTGTGCACTGCCCCTTCATTAACCAGGAAATCTGGAATTCAGAGATTAAAGGAAATGGGTGTTGCAGGTACCCCCAATCCTCTTCTGTGAATGAAGAGATGTGGTGGTGTGCATGATGTATACCTATTTCCAAGGTTAAAATCTCTAGCCTTGAGTGTCTTGGTTTGGTCATACATACTTAGTGTGAATATTCATAAGAAGGAACTATACTACAAATAAATCTTCCTTTCCTCTAAGCATACATTAAGTTCTGATCACAAATGAACTTTTACCCAAGTGAGGAATGCCAGCAATTTCAGCCTAGTATTAATGATGAATCAGTAAACTTTGTATTTAAAAACAAGTTAGAATTCTGAAAATAAACACATAGAGGCAAATAATTAGTGTTAATAATGATTATAGGACTTTTGTAACTATCAAGCAAAAAACTGAGATAAAGCATGACATGCCGGTAAGAGTAGGACTATCTCTGTGAAGTACAGAATTAGTTTCCACAGACTGAAAGACTGATTATTGAACAGAACCTCAGAATTAATGATGGGTTTGCATAAATACAATATTAAATAAGCTAATAAAGAAGTGTTAGCAAGTGAAAGAATAGTGTGGAGAGAAACCCCAATGAATCTACACTATCCAGAAACACTTTAGTGATGGAAAGCAGGAAGGAGCTGTCTTCCCATTGAAAGAACTTTGGGAAAGTCAAGGGGTATGCTTACTAGTGATAGAAGAAAGGAAGCTGTATTGTTTTAAGAGGTAAGGTGGTTATTTCTATTCTACTTGATATCAAGCATGAACGTTTGTTGGAACAAGGACTGGAACATCTGTCTAGTTTTCAGGTAAATTTACCTAGTTTTCAGGTAAATTCCCTAAACTTTGGGCTCAGCAAAATCGTTTTCAGCATCACTGAATTTGCAATGTCTGCAATACAAGTGCTTCAAGCAATATTTATTCTGTAGTTCCAAACAACACAATGTTTTTAGAAAGTGCATTCCCAAGTGACAGTGACTTGATCTAGAAATAAGGGATAAATTAAAAGTCTAAACGCCGCATTTAATTTACAAGGGTGATTCTCAGAGTCATGGTCAACTTAAAGGTTTTCATTATAAAAGTGCTGGTATGGACTTGAACCCTAAATGGATATTTATTGTCTTCTATCTCTCAAGAACATTACACTTACCTTGAAAGATCTGGAAGTTGCTTTTCCAATTCAAAAATCCTGTTCAGTCTGCTTGTGGTTTTTTACAACCTCTTTGTTGTCTACTCTTACATATTTTACTATAATACATGTTGTTGGTACTTTCTGTTGGAAGAGCTGGTAACATTTAATGCATTTTGCCTTTAGCTACGCTGAAGGAACTCATATCACAGACAATGGTGCGCTGGTCGCAGGAAGATCAGATCCAAGATCCCGAGTTAGTCCGGATTATGTACAGCCTGCTCCGTAGGCAATATGACAGCATTGGGGAGCTCCTGCAAGCCCTGAGGAAAGCTTACACTATCAGTGCTGCCTCTGTGAAGGACACCATCAACCTGCTTGCGGCACTGGGCCAGATTCGCTCACTTCTCAGTGTGAGGATGGGAAAAGAGGAGGAATTGCAAATGATTAATGGATTAGGGTATGGAATTAATGGAATTTTGTCTTCAAGTTGGTGTGAAGCTTTTTGTTATATTAGTAAATCCTGTAATTTTGTTCCTAAATGAATATTAATTCTGTGCTCAAGTGTAAATACGTACCAGAGATTTACTCTTTCACATATATTTTCAAGGTGACTCCAACTGATCTAACAGTATCAAAAGGGCCTAAGTTTCTGTGAACTAAGGTACTACCTAAAGAAAATGGACTCCTTTTACTACAGTTAAACCTGATGCTTAAACCGTAATCAAAGTACATGTTTTAGCATCTCTGGAGGAAAAGATCACTAAAAGTTTCGCTGGTGTCTATCTATACTGCATTTTTGCCAAACTTAAAGCCCATTCTATATTTCATGTATGAGTGGATAAACTTGCTGGTGTCTTTTCAACTGGAAATTCAGAAGAAATTTCCTTTATATAGTACCAGATGATGTGAGAGTATTTTCTGTATCTTTGCTATAAAATTACCTCTGTTGAGCAGTGTTATTGTGGTGCATTCTTGCATGTTTGTTATTCCTCTTGTGTGACTAGATGCTGGTTGGGGCATTTAGCGTTGGAAGGAAAAAAAATCACAGAAAGTAAATTACTTCAATTAAAAGGGTGCATTTAGAGAGAAAAGGATAGAATTGTTATCTGAGAACTATAATTATTTGTCTTTCTTCAGGAATATTAAAAAAAATCTCTCCTTAACGACATTTGTAAGAAAGTTCCATTATTCTTTGTATTTCAATGTAAAATTTATACTGTTTTCGTATAAATAGCAAAGACTAATCTCTTCATTTGAATTGATCTAGTCGTGGCAATGACTCATTAGGCAGTGTGCAACAGTATTACTCAATTTGTTCTTGATGCTGAGTTTGTAAATTTGCTGTGATTTGAGGGATAAAGGATAAATTTTGCCTAAACATGGTATGCATATAAGCACCTTCCAAGCGCTGTGTTGAGGCTCATCTATTCTGCTTCCTGTATTTGTTTAAAGCAGCCATGATGCCTGTTATTTGCCATGTGTTTTTAGCAGGTTGTCCTAAAATGTTAGAAATCTCTGGATTCTGTTGAAATCTAGTCCCTGGATTATTTGACATAAATTGTCTTCTGGATTATGAAACC
Source organism: Irena cyanogastra (assembly GCA_013397155.1). Classification (NCBI taxonomy): domain Eukaryota; kingdom Metazoa; phylum Chordata; class Aves; order Passeriformes; family Irenidae; genus Irena; species Irena cyanogastra. The sequence goes on from VWZV01007894.1 coordinate 128,633, forward strand.
AATACAGCAGATTCTAGAAAATGTTGAGCGAATGCTGGGCAGAGTGAAAAAGTTAAAATAGTCCTTCATAATGGACCTGTATGCCACTTCTGACAAAATTTGAAAATACAGATGAAATACATATAACAGATAGCCTTAAATACTATTTATTGTCTTTACTTTGTGAACTGAGGAAATTAATTAAGAGGTTACTGCAGAAATATGATTGATTAGATTTCATTTTCTTGATCTCTGTTCTCAACTTAAAACCAAATGAAACATGTTCTTTTCCACTTAGATTATTGCAGAATTTTTTTTTATTTAAACAGAACAGATGGTAGGAGCAATTTAGAGATGAAGAATTACCATCTCAAAATAATTTGGAGGTTAATATTCTTCTTATGGAGAATCTATGAGAATTAGAGGAATGACAGCATATTGAAATGTGACACATTTTGTTCTCAGGTGTTTTTGTATTATGCTGAATTCTAAGAATTTAAAATGATGTTAATAAAATGAATGCATACTTCTGAAATCTCAATGCATTGACTTAAGACAATTTGTTTTTAAGAAACCCCAAATTACTTTTTCTTCCATTTTAGGGATATAATGAACAACAAGGTGTTTTATCAGCATCCTAACTTAATGAGAGTCTTGGGCATGCATGAGACTGTTATGGATGTAATGGTAAATGTGCTTGGAGGAGATAAATCTCAGGTAATTTCACCACAATTTGTTACGTGTTTTGCATTTTGAACCTCCCCAGAAATATATTAGGATGTTTAAGAAGTGAACAAAAATATATCCCATGTAAGCTAGATTTTGCTTGTCCAAATTAAAGTATTCATTAATGAAAAAAGTAGAATCTTTTTTATTTTACTAGAGGGAGAAGCCCAGCCTAGCCTTGATTTTTAAAACCTGAGATGTTTTTGGTATTACATTTTTCTTTTAATAGGGTTGTAAAATGTTTTGTTCTTAAATTAAATATATACTTTAAATGCATTTATTGGAGGTGTAGCGCTGTAGGAAAATTTAGCTCTTCATCTTAAATGAAGTGTTACTATCAATAAATTTTAATAAGATACTAAATCCAGTTTATATTTTAATGCTCAAATTCACGTACTTGAATGGAGCAAAAATTTTCTTGCGGTGTTGTGTTCTCCCTTTTCTCTGTGCTATGCTGGAATATATATACATGTTATTTTAAAGGCAGATTGGCATAAATTTTGAGAAGCCTAACAGAAAATTTTCACTGCTGAAGAAAGTGAGAAGTGAAGTGTGCATATTTTCTTTCTTCCCTTTGCTCATGCCTGATGTTTTTTATCCTGTTGCCTCCACCCCAAAAAGAGGGCCCTTCTCTGATCCCAGTATTCCTTATCTAATATCCCTTCGCCTGGCCACTCATTTTTCTTATGTATTTGGAACTATTTTCAGCCCAATATTCTACCTTTTGCTCATCTTTTTTCAGTCTTTCAGTTTTTCATAACTTGATGAGTCTTCAAGTTCAGCTGCACCACTCTTTCTTTGCCTCTTTAGTCATACTGCTCATATAATTCTCTTAAATGCTTATACATTGAATCTGCCTATACCATTGCAGTTTTACAAAGTATTCACATACCAGTTTTAGTATTTCTGTTGCATTTCAAGGCAAGTTGCAATTACTTATAAAATTACTTTGCTAATTTATAGGTACTACAATAACCTGGTTTTGCTACAACTTGCACAAAGAGCCAAAGGTGATAAAAAACCCCTGAAACCCAAAACAATGGCAACCTCCAATGCCTTCTAATTTTATTAAAAGCATTTTCCTATAAAATTTTAATAACATGAACATTTCTATCTGTTCAGTGTTGTAGCTTCAAGAGATGGAATGAGCAATCATGGAATGTAGTCTGTGGTTTAGGGATTGAGCATTTTTCTGGGTTGTGGCAGCAGATTGTCTAAGCTAGATCTCCAGCTTCTTGGAATAAATGGTTAATCACGAGACTGTATTGAGACATGCATTGTCTCTGAAGGAATGGTGAGAAGGTAAAAACCTGTCAGTTCAAACTGATATGACACCTGAAGTTCTCTGAAAAATGATTATTCAACACTTTAATGGCCTAATGGATGTGGAAGTTAAGAGGAAATGTGGGTCCTTTCTGAAGTTAGATCCAAAGCAACTCTCAGTTGCTTATCACCTTGGTAACTTCGCTACACTTTCCTTGTTAGGAGTGCAGAAAGAAGAACTGGAACAGATTGGTAATTAACATATTTCACTGCTTTGTCAACTTTCCTCTTCAGCAGATCACTTTTCCTAAGATGGTGGCAAGCTGCTGTCGTTTCCTGTGCTACTTCTGTCGCATTAGTCGTCAGAACCAAAAGGCCATGTTTGAGCACCTCAGTTACTTACTGGAAAACAGCAGTGTTGGACTGGGTATGCCACGTGGCTGCAACACCTAAAGCAAGAGTAGAAGCAGCTGGGATATTGCAAGACTGGTCCCTAATTTGTATAGCAGGCTGAAACATGCCTAAACCACCTGGTGGTTTCACCTTTACTTATTTTTTTTCCACTTTTGTTTCATGCTAATGTGTCTATGAATTGTATTAGGAACAGAATAGTCTGAATCTGTGTTTTTTTAAACGCCTTGAAAAAATTAGTATTAAACAAATGGTTTGACATTTTTCCATTCAAAATAATTGTGGTTTGAAATCTAAGATTAAATTGACTCCTTATGGTGCTTGCCTGTTTCATCTGGTTTAAATTTCCTTGCCTCTACAGTTTAGGCTACTGAAGTAAATTTCGTATTTTTCTTTTGAACACTGACTATGTTTTTTAATGCATATGCATTAGATTTTGTAACACAAGGAAAAATTTATTGGCTAGATAGAGGGCTATAATAATAAGATAAGGCAAGATAGCACGTGATTTCACAGTGACTTAGCTGTTCATGCATGCATTTGGCCATAATAAACACAGAAAATTTGAAAATATTAAAGAAAACAGGTAATTGAAGCTTGAAATGTCTCTTTTTGCTAAAGATAGGCATGTTTTAAAATCTTGACTTGATAAGGTTGTGCAGAATTACGTAGTTAATATGTTGATTTCCTAAAGAAATAGTATTCCTCTGATTTGCTATATTGTTAATACTGATTCTTTTAATCTGTATTTAAAACCACTGTGTTTGAGTATGTTTATAGATATGGATGTGTATTTAGAAAAAAATTTCAGCATTTCCGCATTATTAAAAACACTTGGCTGCCTTCTTGGATGAAGAACTGCCCTAAAACGTACTATGAGTATACTTATGTTCTGGATTGCAGCGTGATTGCTGCCCTCTGCTGCATGAATGCGATTACTGCAAACTCCATTTAATGATGTATTAACTTTGTTCTGCAGCATTTCCTTCCATGAGGGGTTCGACACCACTCGATGTGGCAGCAGCCTCTGTCATGGACAACAACGAGCTTGCACTTGCATTGGAGGAGCCAGATCTTGATAAGGTGGCCACCCTGACCTATTTACCCATGTGTTAAATGGTGTACTTGTGCTAAAAGGGTTTAAAAGGGCAAGTTTTGAATATGTTGTCCTCAGAAATACCCACTCTAGGCACGTGTTGTTTGAAGGGAAAATTGACTGAACAGTATTTTCCCCAATTTTGCTTTATGCTTATCAGGAATCAGAGCAAAAGATATTTATTTCTATCTTCTGCATCCTTTCACTATTGTTATTGTGTAGAAAGGATGACAAGAAAAAAGACATGAAACAGGAATATCAAGAAGTGTTGTTTGAGGAGGAAAAAATTGAGAAGAGGAGAATGTTTAAAAAAGGTCACAGGTCTTTTGGCTTAGATCATAGAGTTTCGTGGGGATGGAGGCTAGAGCTAAGAGAATGGAAGGGCAGGTATTTCAAAGTGAAAGATGAAACGGGATTTTAAGGGTAGGATCAATGAGAAACTGAACCCAGAATTCAAGTCATTGGCAATGGTTAGGAATAAAGGGGAATGTGAGCAGAGGCAGGATGAGCTGAAAAATGTGGGAAAATGTAAAAAATGGCATGAAAGTTATTTGTATATTGCAGGAGGAAAACAGATTTAGAGATGGAAGTGCACAGTCAGAAGAGGAGGAAAGCAGGTAAAGGAAGTTAGATGTGCTAGCAGAGCATTAGGTGCAGAAAACAGAAAGCAGGGTTTAATATAAACAGAGAGAATAGTTAAACACCTAAATGATAGCTTTGCACAGGGAAAATCTCTGTGCAGGATGAGAGGATCCTGTGATGACAGTGGAACTTGTGGGGCTGTTTGTGATTAGTATATGGTGTGGGAGAGGAAAAGTTGTGAAATTGAAATAAATGGGCATATTACAGTGATAGCTGGTTGAAGATTGACAAGAATATGAATGGAAAGGGTGTGAGACAGCACTGCAGTATACTTACTAGGCAATATGCTGTTGAGAAGAATTAGCAATTCTCTATCACCTGCAAAATTGCTGAGTGCACTCTGTCCTGTCATTAATAAATAATTGAACAGTATTGATATCAATCCTTGGGATACAACGCTAGTGACTGGAACACTACCAATGACTGTCTTCTATTTTCATGGAAACTACTGTAGAGGAAGTCACTTAAACAGTTTCACTGATGACCACATTTCTCATTTACTGATAGCTTACCTTGAAATACTTGGCACTTTGATTACTGAAATACTTGGCACCATACAAATCCTGAATGTTCGAACAGTAACACATATCAGCTGTAACATAAGCAGTATTTTATGCTGAAAAAATCAGGCTGTATGTGCTTCAGACTGGGCTTCTCAAATTCATTAGTCATTTTAGCTGTAAGAATCATAATGTATTACCTTTGGTGAGACATTAACTTTATCTAGTGCAGTATGTGGAGGTTATTCAGTAAACAAATCTATATACTAAATAACTAGAAAAAATGAATACTCTCTGGATATTAGTTGATGGATGTGACAGACACCCTATTCACAGAATGATACAGCATTTCTATGTAACTAAAGTTCATACTGTAAAACCGTGTGCAAAACTAATAAATTACACATAGACAACTTCACTTTTGAACTTTTGCCATTGCAAATTTAAACTCTGTTGCATATGGTTAAAGCCTTATAAAATAAGGGCCTTGCTACTCTTGTAAAAACATGGCTCAGGCTGCTACTTTGGCTGAGTAAAGGAGGACTATGGGAAAGTGCCTCAGCTGAATTAGAGGTAGAAAAACAAGTTATATTACCATTATGTGTTCCCATGGTGGTTTTTTGGTGGTTGGTTGTATTACATTTGTTAAGATTTAAAACTATGCACTGATAATGGGCTAACTGCTTAAAAAGGCCTGGTTTTTGCAACAAAGCAATTTTATTCTACTTTTCACATTCCGCATTTGTTCATGTTGTTGTATTTTTGTGTCCTCATATAATTAGGTAACTTCAGAAACAAAGAGTGCTAGCCTTTTTTCATTAAAAAAAAAAACTATGACTGATAAAATAATGAGCTATGTTGTTAGAGTCTTAGGTTAAATGCCCAGAATATTAAAAAAAAATCTTGAAAAAAAAATCATGCTCATTCTGGTTTATAGCTATTTTTAGAAACATATTTCTACGCATATGAATAAATTATTACTTCTGTGTTGCAGGTTGTTACCTACCTGGCAGGTTGTGGCCTGCAAAGTTGTCCAGTATTATTGGCTAAAGGATATCCAGACATCGGATGGAACCCAATAGAGGGTGAACGCTACCTGTCATTCTTGCGATTTGCGGTTTTTGCTAACAGTAAGTCTAATTTCTTGGTATCCAGATTCCATCAAAAGGCTTCCTTTAAATTAATTTCCTAACCATAAAAATATATTGAATCTGAAGAGAGGTTAATGCATACTCTTTTCATTACAAACACAAGACTATTGGTGTATGCTTATTATTGTAATTTTTTATGAATCTTCATAGTTTGCTGTATTTTTTTTCTTTATTTTTTTTTTTGCAAATCACATAATTGAGAAGATTAACCTGTAGCCATGGTAGCAAATCATGTTAGGAATTCCTTGGCATGGAAAAGATCAGGAGTGGGGGTTACATCAATATATTCCTGCCATTTCTCCGGGAGAAGAGTCTTTCCTGTGCTCTAGCATGTGGTCCCTCCCATGGGAGACAGTCCTCCACAAACTTCTCCAATGTGAGTCCATCCCATGGGCAAAAATTCTCCACAAACTGCTGCAATGTGGGGCAGTGTTCCATGGGGTGCAGTCCTCCCGGGACAGGCTGCTCCCACATGAGTTCCCCACAGGTGCTACCAGGAAACCTGCTCCAGTGTGGGCTCCACTCTCCACAGGTGAGCCTGCTCCAGCACAGGTCTTCACGGGTTCACAGCCTCCTCTCAGGCTGCAGTGCAGGTCTCCTCCATGGGGTCTCCTCTGTGGGCTGCAGTTGGATCTCTACATCCCCGCGGACCTCCATGGGCTGCAGGGGCACAGCTGCATCACTGTGGTCTGCACCAGAGGCTGCAGGAGAATCTCAGCTCTGGCACCTTGGGATGAGGACTTGTTTTATATTTTGTAACAATTGGGAGAAAATGAAGTTTTCTTCTGACTTAAGAGTACATTTCAGGAGAAAATATGTGTAGTGCTTTTTGGTCCTCAGGTGAAAGTGTTGAGGAAAATGCAAGTGTTGTTGTCAAGCTCCTTATTCGACGGCCAGAGTGCTTCGGGCCAGACCTTAGGGGAGAAGGAGGAAATGGTTTGCTGGCTGCTATGCTGGAAGCTATCAGGATCTCAGAGAATCCTAGTCGTGACCTTCCTTCCCAGGCATATAAACGAGAAGGGTAAGTAAATGTGAATGCTTATTTGGCAAATGATAATTTAATAGCTGGTTCAATCATGCTTGCAGTATGTGGATAATAGACCCTGTTGTGTAAGGCATTATACAAACAGAGAGAATTAGAGATTCACATCCACTAGCAGTTGTCATATGCTATTCATGAAGCATTAGCTAGATAAAAGTGGAATAAGAGTTACAGAGAGAAAAAGCCTGAAGGACAAATCAAATGAGAGGACTGCTGTGGAATGAAGCTAAACTTAAGGTAAAGAAGAAAGTAAAAGGCTCATGTGAAGCCAGCTATTACAGTTAGCCTGCATGCTTACCCTAGGGACAAAAACCCTTTAGTCTGGAGCCAAAGGGATGAGTGTGTCTGGTGAATAGTCTCTGGATCATGTCTCTAGCTCCAGAGAAGAGCTATAAAACTTAGATTAGTAAAAATGCTCACTGTTATATTTAACTTTTTAGTGAGGAGGAGGAAGAGGAGACTGTGCACATGGGAAATGCAATCATGTCATTTTACTCAGCTCTCATAGATTTACTTGGACGCTGTGCACCAGAAATGCATGTAAGTTCATTTTACCACTTGCTCAGCAAATGTAAGGAGATTTGTAAACATAATTGCACATGTCTAACTAAACCTTTCTCTATTCAAAGCCTTCTTCCCTTCAGAAGGTAGGCTTTGTGGCTTCTTGCTGTATCTAAGCAGATGCAAGCTGTTTATAAAAAACTGTGGTCTTTTGATGGTTTTTTATGCCTTATGTTCCTATGCTTTTTTATTTATCTAAAATTTTGGTGGACTGTGGAATGACATGACTGTGGAATCAAAGCAAATATGAACCAGAATTGTTGCACAACTAACTGACCAGTAAAATTATTTCTGAAATTGACCCTTTACTATTCTCTAGAAACCATAAAATAATTTTTATAAGAATGTGATAGAGGGCTGCTTTTTGTGTGCATTGATGAAACATGGTGTCCACACCTTGTGAATATATGGAAAAATATGTAAAATAACTGTTTCAGCTGTAACACCTGTAACAGCCACCTGCAAGAGTTGGTTTTAATTAGACTGACTGTTGCTTGTTGGTGCTTAAAATTCTTTAGTAACTTAAAATCCTCTATATATTTCAATACAATAAGAGTAAGAAGTTTGGCTTGCAGCCTCCCTACTTACACTTACAAAAGCTATTAATTTTATTAGCTATATGTAGCTCTCTATTGCCAGACATAGTAGTTTCCTGTTATGAAAATTACTGGTAGAGATTGTCAGGCACAGGTTATGAATACCTGATTTCTGCTAGAAGTTGAAAGGAATTGCTCACCTCATTATTGTAAATATCTTTTGAAGATTTTTTTACAGTGTAGAAATAATAGAAAAATGCATGGACATATCACACAGGCCTGCATCCATTTGTAGTGTAAAAAAGCAGGCTCAAAACTTGTCACCATGGGTTCTCTAGGTAGCGCAGGCATTTCATAAGTTTTGGTTTCATCACCATATCTGGTTGGTTTAGGAATCTTATCAATGTGGAGTTTTTTGCATTATTGGGAATTTATAATATTTTGAAATAATTTATATAAAAATAAGACCGGATACAAAAGTAGGAACAGCTGAATTTGGCAACTTCATTCATTCTTGGATAAATTGAATTTCTGTACATTTTTTCCCAGTGTTTGAAAAAAAAACATATTGATATAAATATTTTGAGGAAAACTTCCTTATGTCTCTCAATATTAAATTTCTTAGTTGATTTTTTTTTCTAACAGCTTATTCAAAGTGGAAAAGGGGAAGCTATTCGAATCAGGTCAATTCTTCGATCCCTAGTGCCAACTGAGGATTTGGTGGGGATTATAAGTATACCACTAAAGTTGTCCACTGTTAACAAAGGTAACTTCAATATTTTTATTAGACCATTTATCTTTTATGAAAGTCTTTTGCCACATTGGCCTTCAGATGAAAAATAGAGTGGTTTTGTTGGTTGCATGTAAGCAGAGAACTGTTAAAATTTTAATTAGATCTGCGTCAATTAGAGCTGCTCCAGTGGCAGACGTTTGTTCCTATAGAGCAGAAAATGTAAGAACATTTGAATCACACCAGCGGGCCAATACTTTATCTCCAGCAGTGGCTCTAGAGATGCTACCTCTTTAGGTAAAATATTTAAGCTTGGGCTCAGTCCCTTTGTATTTCCACGTTATCCAGCCATTTGTAGAATATTTTACCATTCATTTCTAAGCTTTCATTTAAGAGTGAAAGATATTTAAACTGCAAAATGATAGGAGTTTTTAAATAATAAAAACTTACTAGTCTAAACGATTCTTTTTCAGTATAGACTAAAACTGAAAAAGAATGTAATTTTCTTTGAGTATGTGATTTTACATATTAAAATAATTATTATAATGTCTTTCATTGCCTTAATGTTTCTTATTTTGTCAGTTACCTACTCTTAAAAAGTGCATTGTATATTTGTGTAGATGGCACAGTAAATGAGCCAGACATGTCTGCCAGTTTCTGTCCTGATCATAAAGCACCCATGGTACTCTTCTTGGACCGTGTCTATGGTATTAAGGACCAAAGCTTCCTCCTTCACCTATTGGAAGTTGGATTTTTACCAGATTTAAGAGCCTCTGCCTCTTTGGATACAGTATGTATTTCACTATTGAGTTTGGGCGCAGTGGCTGGATATAGTGGCTCTGTAGGTGTAAAAACTGGAATTTCAAGTCAAAACAGCTTTTAAAAAGAGGTATTATAGGCTCACTATAAAGCAAAAATATGAATTCACTATTAATTTGTAGTGCGTAAGTCTGATTTGAGCCTTCAGTAGCACCTTATGAAGTGTAAAAGTAGTTTAAAATCTTTTGATACACGCTGCACAGTAGTACAATAAGTACATTGAGTATACTGCAATAGGCCTAATGATTTGCTTTTATTTCCTGTTTGTTTCCAATAATTACACTGAAAATCCAGGTGTATGAAGAAATGTAGATGTCAAGTGTTATTTAATGCTTAGTGGGGTTTTCTAACCTGTTTCAAGGTAGAAGCTACATATTCTTTTCTGCTGCTATTGGTTCAGAGTGCAGGGTTGGAAGAGACAGGACATAAATGGATGCCTTGAATTTTCTACAGTTGAAAAAGAAATCACTTTAGTCCTCATGTCTATACTGCAAATACCATTATCACCCAGCCACTTAGGAGACTTAAGGACTATTACATTATTATGTTTTATAGCCTCCATATTTAGTGCCCTTTATCCAGTGCGATACTAACAAACATTTACTCCTTCACACAGGTTTCTCTGAGTACCACAGAGGCAGCTCTCGCACTGAATAGATACATCTGCTCAGCTGTGTTTCCACTACTCAAAAGATGTGCTCCCCTCTTTTCTGGAACAGAGCACCATGCCTCTCTGGTTGACTCCATGCTTCACACAATATATCGGTTATCCAAGGGACGGTCCCTCACAAAAGCTCAGAGAGATGCTATTGAGGAATGCCTGCTTGCTATTTGCCAGTACGTATGATACCTGTGCACAGATTAATTTATTTTGTGCAGTGTAGGTATTTTAACAACTTCTTCCTTTGCCTGTAGTGTAGACCTAAGACTGTTTTATTCTTGCATGAAATAAATGTCCAATGTTATCTCAGGAACTGAAATGTAGATTTGTCTGTTCACTTAAGAGGGTTCAGAAGTAACACAAGGTTCCTCTGTCCTTCTAGAGGTAGATAGTGAGATTCCTTTAGCACCTAGCATTGTTTTTTCAAAACACTTTTAATGAGTATTTTGTCTCCCGACATGTAAATTGATTTCAATTTTTATTTCATTTACACTGAACTGTATGAATTTTGCTGGTAACATCTATTTTTTTAAATTGCAGCCATTTGCGTCCCTCTATGCTCCAACAGCTGTTGAGAAGGCTGGTTTTTGATGTGCCCTTGCTCAATGAATACTGTAAAATGCCTCTCAAGGTAAATATTTTCTGTATATGCACCCAGCATAAAACATCAAAAGAAAAAGTTGTCTGCTTTACCCTTCCCATTCTGATTTTAAAAACAAATGTAAAATTACTTCTGAATTGAAAATAATGTTATTGTTTCATAGTCTTTCAAATTAAATGTAATGTTTGCAAAATTTTTGAAATCATGTCTAATGCAAAGAGTAAGGTGATTATGATATTTTGTATAGTGAACTGTTGAATTTCCTGTTGCTTCAGCAAAAGAGTCTTTGAATGTATCAATTTAAATGTCAGTGTTGTCTTGAGATTTCTTCTTCTGCTATCTGAACTATAATAACTTGTGGTGGGATGCACAGTCCAGGAATGAATTTTGAGTGACATCTAAGAGACAGAATGCAGGGAAGAAAATTCACCTTTTATATTTGAGTAATCTGTAACTGAAGTTTTATCTATCTTTTTGTTCTGTAAAAACAGAATTACAATTGTTAGATGATAAATCTCATTTAGAACTATTCTGTCAGGTCTGTTTCACTTTTTAGGGATAAAACAGCCTAATCTAAGGTCTGCATCTCTTTGTGAAAGAATTTAAGTTTTATCACATTTTAAAGCAGAGTTGCTATATTCACAAACATACTCTGGAGCATCATTAGTTTTTGATTAAAAGTGTGGTGCAGAGGGAGTGTTTGGTCTGGTTTTTAATTATTGTTTTCCTTTCTTATACAGAATCACAGTAAAAACTAAAATGTCAAGATTCCAGTCTGATACTAAAAGAGATTTTTAAAATTTTCATGGGACAAAAATTTTTACTTCTGCAGAAGAAACTGGTAGAAATTTGCAATTATGTGAAAAGTGCACCAATAATCATATATACTAGCTCTTTAACTGTACAGATTTCCTGTATGATAGTTTTGTCTGTCAAGTTTTCCAGAGCTGAGCAGTCACAGGCAAGAGGGTGTACTGCAGGTGTCTTTTGCAGTGTTTTGAATAACACTAAAGCCATCAATTACAAATGGCAGGAGTTAAATAAATCTGAATTTGTAAAACTTTTGATCAGAACCAATCATGTCCTGCCTTATACCCATTTCATTGTCTCTGTTTTTATCCTGTGAGCTAGTCTGTACTCAAATGGTGACAATTCTGAAATTTTGCTACTCCCTGTAATCATTGAGAATCCCACAGCAGGAGCTGGAGATAGTACAGGCTTTATACTTCCAAAATATGGACTCTGCTGCTCTTCCAAAAAGAAAAAGAAGAAAAACCATTATTCTGAGCCATTGGAAATGAAGAGACAGACACAAATAACACTACTCCTGTAACTGTTTAACGTATCAATTTTTTTATTTTGTTAAATAACAATGTTTCGCATGCATTTTTATTTCTTGAAAATCTAGCTTCTGACAAACCACTATGAGCAGTGCTGGAAATATTACTGTCTGCCTTCAGGAATGGGAAGCTATGGAATTGCAGCAGAAGAAGAGTTACATTTAACTGAAAAGCTTTTCTGGGGAATATTTGATTCCTTGTCTCATAAGGTAAGGGCTGCAATTCCCATTACATTAAGGGGTGGGTATAAAAGCATTGCAGTGATAATTTGCTGTGCCAAGATGAGAAAGTTCCTATTTTAGGAAACTGTTGTTTCATCTAATATGGGAGATACAGCAATGAATGCTTTAAATGAAGTGAAAAATTGAGTACTGAATCTTCAAAGATTCTCCCCAGGTCAATAAAATGTCAAATCTTTGCCTGATATACTCGCAAGCTTTACACTACTATTGAGGAGAGACATATATATATACACACACACACATAGTGTTTAGTTCTTACTGCACTAACATGTCTGCTCTCCCAGCTTGGCTCTACTAAACTTTTAAATTACTTTTTACTGACATAAAATTAATTTTAATAAATATATGTACGTGCTTGTCAAATTGTTGGCATATGCAAAATAAATTTGCGTTGCCTGTCTTCAAATATATATTTGTATTCTTTAGTTTTCCAGCTATTGCCCAGCTGAAGAGATATGATGCAATATCTTATGAAATAATCAGTTTTCCATTTGTCTGTTGCAAAATGTGAAATTGGGCCTTTTTTAACTTACTCAGTTTTTCTCTCAGTAAGAAAAAGTTGCATTTCTGATGCGAAAAATGTCTTCCTGAGTAAACATTTTTTGTGCTCGCTTGGGATCAAAATTTAGCCCAATCAAAAATCAGTTTTTACATTAGGATAGTAAAAAATCATATTCACTGCGTCTCACTGAATGTATGTTCTTTTTCTAAGCAACAGATTTAGATGATTGCTCCTCTAGGCATTCTGATTTATAATGTGGAAATAAAAATGGTCTCTGCATTATTCTGAAATGTCTTTTTAAGCTTTATTTGTATTTGATTTTGGTAACATTTACTCCTCTCTTAGTGCTTTCACGAGTGTGAAGTGTGCCAGGAGTGCCTGATGCAATCCAAATGTTTCCAATTAGTACATCTTAGATTTTAACAGATCAATTAACATGATATGTTTCTGCCAATACTGGTGGCTCTCTATAACAAAATTTTTATTTTTCTGTAAATGATAGTTAGCCCAGTGAAAGAAGAGTTGTGTAAATTTGATCTGCTGACCTACAGTATTCTCCACCATTCCTTTTTGTTCTAAGCTATTTACAGGTTTGATGTTATTAAAAATAATTAAATTACTATGCTACAGTAAATCAAAACTTCTTTTAATGAGCATATTTTGAAATCAAAAAGTGCAGGGTGAAAGAAAGGCAAAATGACGATGGCTTCTGCTAATTCTGAAGTAATTAGTAATTTTAGAAGTAAGGCAGTGTTTTTGAGATGATCATGCTCTGTAACTAGGCAAACAAGCCTTGATCCTTCCTATACAGACCTTCACGGCCCAAAGAAAGCTCGAGTTGGACTCGTATTGCATTCACGTGCGAAGTGTCAGCACACTCTTATGTCAATCTGAGCAGTCTTAAGAATTTATCATGTAGCTACAATGGAAAACAGATGTCATGCAACAATAATTTTGCTCCATGTTTGAATTTTAAACATGACTTACTGTTTGTTTGCATCTTCTAATATTTGTACATGGCTATGGCTGCTTGGATTTCACTAACACTTTGCATGTTTTTCTATTGGATTTTCCAACCAGTTCCTGTCTCTCCTGCAGAAGTATGATCCAGAGCTCTTTCGAATGGCTTTGCCTTGTCTGAGTGCTATAGCTGGTGCCTTGCCCCCTGATTATTTAGATACACGAATTATGTCAACTTTGGAAAAGCAGACTTCAGTGGATCCAGAAGGAAATTTTGATCCCAAACCTGTCAGCACATCAAAGTGAGTCATGTAATTCCTAGTGGTTTCCTTCCCTTAAATATTTTTATACTATTCCTTAGTAACATTTTTTTTATCTCTGTAAGGAGAGTTGGCTGGTGACTGACATGTTAGTGGTATTAAGACTTTCAGAAGTAGTACAGGGATTTTTGCTTCCTTCTGCCAAATACTTCACTGCAACATGTCATATTTACCAGACATAAACCATATTCTTCTCAGCCCTGAACAGATGTTAAATATTTCCATCTTATGTCTGCAGAGAAAATAGTAAATTCTGTATGTTATGTACCCTATTGCCTAATAGATTAAATATTTGGGATAGATAAATTAGAAAACATCATTATTTTGCATGTGCTTATGACAATTTGTACAACATCACAAAAATCTGGTGATTCAATTGGTCTGCAGCCCAATTTTTATAAAATCTTCACTTAATTTTGAGAATTGATCTGTAGAAACATGATATGGCAAAATAAGTAGATTGTGTAGGATGATTAAATAGAGATTTGGCTTTCCTAGTAATCTTGTGCTTTTAAAATACAGACTTTATATTCAAGATTTGAGGATCACTAGCTCAGTTTTGCTGTTAAAGTCTTATCCTTCTGTCATTACGGTTTGTGAAACATTCATGTTAATATTGTTCTGTACTAAGAATTAGCAACAAAATTACCTGTGGATTATGGTGAAGCAGGTTTTTGTTTCTTGCGATTTCAGTTGCTGAAAGTGTGACCGTTATGTTCTTAACGGTTCTCTGCAAATGCCATTATAGCTATGCCTTTTTTGTGGTACTTCTTTTAAAGAACAGGAAATTGCCATGCCAGATGCTTTGCCTTCCTTTGGAGGTGGAGCATTTTTGATTTGTGCTATATTTTGCTCACATTTTTTTCATAAATCAGACTGCAGTAACTTATGATTGAATGACCATAGTCCTCTTTGCTTACAGCCTTGTACTTCCTGAGAAGCTGGAGTATATTGTGAGCAAGTATGCTGAACATTCCCACGATAAATGGGCCTTTGAAAAGGTAGGAGACTGGCAACTGCCCAGGACTAGTAATAAATCCTAGGGTGAATATTGAAATTGAAACTGGACAGTTTAACTGATAGGCCCTTGTCTAGAGTGTATGGATGTCTACACATTTATTGGAATATGTGGAAGAAACCTCTTGCTTAAGAAAATGCATTGCAATTCTTCACTTTTTCAAAGACTTTATTAGGAGAGACTTGGTGGGACTGAAAAAGGGGAGTTTGGTTTCGGTTTGGTTTTTTTGGGGTTTTGGTGGTTTTTTGTTGTTCCTTTTTTTCAAAAATTTTTAGTTAAGAATATATAGCTCTTTAGGCATCATTTTACCTGGTAATGGTGCTTTTTGACTGGGAGTCAGAGATTCAATTTTACTGCAGCAGCTCTAGGATCTAAGAAAGTATAGCCTAATGTATTTTTATTTCAGATAAGTAGTTGTAGCATTTCTTTCTTCTTAGCTTTAAGAGGCCTGTTATGTATTGAATTTCTCTATAATTTTCCAAATGCTCTGTCACTATGTTGTATTTCTGATTCATTATTTCTACAAAGCTACAAGAAAAGACAATGACTTCTTCAATAATTTATTAAAACAATTTATAACAAATGAATAGCAATTTTATGGAAGAGTTGTATAAAATAATTCTCTTGTTCAGGGGCACCTATGTATGCATATTTGTAGAGGAAGTTACACATACATATGCATATGTAAATATACACAGAATAATTTCAAACCATAAATTTCAGTTACTATTGTTTAAGGTAAAGGATTCATTAGTTATGTTGTTCAGTTCTCGATCTGTGAGTGTTTCATGTTGTTCTCTGTGTTTCTGACTTTACCCTCCCAGAGAACTGGAATGTCTTTTTTGGACTGGAATCTTTTGCCTCAGTCAGTGCTCTCCCAGTCCATGAGTCTACTTGAAAGGGGCCAACGTAAGTTAGGTTCAGGACTGGTACCATGAGACCCACTGCTCATAGGTGGCCCTAGGCATGGTTTCTTCCTGCATGTCCACAGATGGATGCAGGCTTCTCTCCTGCAGCACTGGATCAGCAGGTTGATTTGACAAAGGAAACCAGCTAATCTGCTCTCACTCACTGACATTGTTCTCATCTTATTCCAGTGGGGTTTGCAGTTGGTATTTTTTTTTCTTTTTCAGACTGATAGTGGATGGAAATATGGTGTTTCACTGGATGAAAATATGAAGACTCACCCATTAATAAGGCCTTTCAAAACCTTAGCTGAAAAGGTAATAGAAGAAATTTCAGCTGCATCAATATGAAGTAGATTGATTTGTGTGCTTTTAAAAATCCATTTCAAATATATTCTGCTAAATGTCAGGCAGAGGAAAAAACAAGAGTTCTTACAGTTAATAGGTACAACTTTATGCTGAAGTGATTTTTCAGTTAGTCTTACACTAAGTCTCGTATAATTTGCTTCCATTAGACATTATGTTAGGCATTAATTGTTTCTTCATAGGCCTGGGCAAATTTGAATTCAAAAGTATCCCTAGCACAGTTTTTTCAGGTTTCTATGGATGAGAAATGACTGGCAGAAACTCCTGGAGCTTAATGAAAGAGTAATTTAACATATAAGAAGGCAATTTTGTCTTCCAGAAAGATGGTAGAAAAATGTAAAAAATGCATAGGAGATGATTCAGTTGAAAATGCAGGAAAACATTAAAAGTATTTTGAATTTCTTGACCAGGCACAAATGTCTTCTAGTTATCAGAACAGTGAAGTGAATTTGAATTCTGTTACTTATTTTTGTAATGATTCACTGGGAGACAAAAGTCAATTACATATGTCCCTCTTCACCACATATTTCCTGTTCAGAAAATAGGTGTGACAAGAATCAAGAGGGATTAAAGAGGTTGAGTTTCCTAAGGTTTGTAAATTGCTTTGGAAATTTTGAAGAGGAGCCAAAGCATTGTTGGTTGTTATTTAAGCAGTTCAAAGAGAATTTTCTGAATTGTCTGATATTAGAACATTTGAACATAAAAATCAGGTCTATCCCTAAAAGCTGTCATTTTGAGCGACTGGTTTATGATACACCTCGAAGTACTTTTATTTAATTGATTTGCAAAGTCTTAATATGGCCTACTCAGAATTTTGGCACAGATTTTCAGACTTTTTCTAACACTTTTAGTTTTCAAAGCAGTGTTGGAATATGGGCTGTTGCCTGTTATTTTATTGGTAACTGTGTCTATATGAAGAGGTGTATAGTTCAGTAATCTTCTGTATCTGTGAATGGATATAAATATAGGAAGAATAAAAAAAGGTCTTGAGTGCTTGGTGTATTTGAAAACACATACTTGTTTAACTAGTTGATAGCACTCACAGTACCATCTTATTTTTTTATTTTGTGCTGTGGAATTAATGAATAAGTTTCCAAGTGCAATTTACATTATTGCTCCGGGGCTCATTGCAATGCTGTTAGTTTCTAACACTTATCCCAGCAACCAATGCCACTAAGAATATATTTTTTTAAATTGTAGATATTTCAAAGCTTTTCTCTCATTTAAAAAGAACTATATTTTGTGTTTGCATATAATATACAAATTTTCTATAATTTTGTGGTACGTGACAGTAGAGAAAGACAGAGTATTTTTATTGTGCTTTTGCTACTTACTAAATACAAAAAAAATTTTGCATTCCTTTCTTCAAAGGAAAAGGAAATTTATCGTTGGCCTGCCAGAGAATCATTGAAAACCATGTTGGCCTTGGGATGGAGCCTAGAAAGGACTAAGGAGGGAGGAGAAACAATAATTCATCAGCGTGAAAATGAAAAGCTTCGTAGCATATCTCAGTCTAGTCAGGTAAGGTAGAACATCTTAAGTTTAGAAAACAAAAGGCCTGTTAATTAATTTTCTAATAAATTATAAACAATTTTGTCAATTTTATATTCTTCTAGCGAAAAGAAACTTTTAATGGTAGAGTTTTAAGATTGGAAGTCATGTCACTACAATAAACACTGTGCCACACTAAAGAGGAGATTCCAAAAACCTCTTAAGACAATGAGGCTATAAGAGATCATAGATATTAATTTTCTTAGAAAAACTGAAAAGCTTTTTAATGTAGTCATTTAAAGAAAACAGATAAAGCATTTAAAGTAATTTACTTTATAAAAAAGAAATGTAGCAATTTTCTTTTTTTGGTCAAACAGAAGAGCCTAACATGGGCTTTTGTAAAGATTATAATTATGACTGACAAATTAGATTGCACATTTGATACATTTTTTAAATCTACAGGCAAAATTTTCAGGTGATGATTATTTTTTCTGTTTTTAGATTTTTGTAACCACATATTGAGACTGTTGGTCAATATGTCATGGAGGAGGAAAGCTGTTTAAAATTATGACAAGTGTAGGGGAATTGTTATTGTACCCCTCGAGGTGAATTACACACATTTGTATATAAATATAGTGGGAGTTAATAAGCAGTGCATTGGGCACAAGTGCTGGAAGATGTGTGCAAAGATGTGTCACAAGCTACCTTCTTATGTGCACTTGCACTAGCACTGATCATGTGAGCATCGGTACCTGGCACCTTAAGCCTGTGTTGGGTTCCTTCTCCAGGACCAGTATTTGCTTACCAAAAGGGGCCCCTGAACACTCAATACAAGACAATTCTTCAGCACTTATGTCTTCAGCAAACCTCACTCCCTTACAGGAAATTCTGCTCTCTCTGGAATCTCTGCTTCCAGCCAGTTGAACTTGTTCTGCAGTTGGGCCTTCTTGGCCAAGAAGATGCATGATAAAACATGACAGAGTAGAGGTTTTCAGCACATAATTAACTTGAGTACATCCTGTTTGAAATCACTGGTTTATATGTAACCATTCACATTTAATATGCACCTCTAAAAGGTTTTTGAACTGGAGCTTTCTCACTTAAACCAGTTGAAGGTTGTGTTAATGTATTACACTCCTGCTTTTTCTTAGTCTTTAAATTCCTCAAGAAAATAATTTATCTTTTTGTTGTATTGTCTCATCCTTAGCATAGGGTTCACTCAGACTGTTCCCAGCATGGTTCTGTCACGTTTTGAAAGAACATCTTGTATGTCTTGTGACTGGTTTCTTCCTCGGCTAAAAGCTTAGTTCTTTGCAGCTTGCCACTTATTGTGAATAGAGAGATCTCTGTATCTGCAGCATCCCACATGCTTCCACAGTAGCAAACTCATTCTCTTAATCATCCAGTGCCCTTAGTACATTGCAAAATAAGTGAACAGTTTCTACAAGAGAGTATAAAATTGGGAATGGTGTTACTCTAATCAAGTCAATAACAGAGATGTTGTAATTGAATATTTGATTCTTTTATCTGAAATTATTTTATCTGAGAACAATTTTCATTTCCTCTGCAGGGAAATGGATATAGTCCAACACCACTTGATCTCTCTAATGTGGCACTTTCTAGGGAGCTTCAGGTTTGTATTTGTGTTTTGCATATATTATGCTGAAAGGGATGGATGTAGTTGGTTTCATTATTATTAATGAGTTGAATTTGTTAGGTTTTATGAGTGTATTTGTGACTGTAGTTATAAGCTGTTGTAGAAAGTGTGCATGCTATTTACATAGTGAAAGATGAAATTTCTACTGTTCATGCCATTGGTGCTTCCTGAGTTCCCAGAGAAAAAAATTAAACATGAAGCTAGAGAAGGGGATGTCATCAGCATGTTAAACGATGTGCATTCTGTTCTTGTGATGGCTTCAAAGAGCAGCTGAATATAGAAATTCCACTTAACTATGATGTTTCTTTATCACAAGAGTGTAGATCGTGAAATTATGTACCCTTACAGAATTTTGAATTGTCACCTAATCTTGCATCTTGTTTTTTCTGATGCTAATATAGGGAATGGTTGAGGTAATGGCAGAAAACTACCATAATATATGGGCCAAAAAGAAGAAAATGGAGTTGGAAAGCAAAGGTAAGCCACAATCCTGAAAACCACACCAAAAAAGACAAGGAGAATGGGGGAGAAGAAAAAATCTGAAAGATGACAGTGTAAGACAATCAAAAATGAATAGTTGCTTTTGTAGATGAAGCAGAATAAATCTTAGAATAGAAAAACTTACAGTTCTTTCAACTTACTAAAGGTGGAGGTAGTCATCCTTTACTGGTACCTTACGACACGTTGACAGCCAAGGAGAAATCACGGGACCGTGAAAAGGCACAAGAGCTGTTTAAATTCCTCCAAGTCAATGGTATCATCATATCTCGGTAAGTTGTGCACTTTTTCAGATGCTCGCTTGCCTTCAGTGCACAAACCAGCCTGTTAATCTCATCTCACTGCAGACTGGCAGTTTTCAACATAATTACTGTTTGGCATTTCTTCTATGAATCAGTGTTGTTTTTATGTTCAGAAAGACTCTTCTAAAACTGCATATTCAGGCAACATTTTTAATAAGTGTGTGATCATAGTAAATGCAAAATGCAACAGTAGGGTAATTAAACAAGAGGATAATTGTCTAAATTAGCAACCTGCAGTTCCAGTAAGGATCATGGGAAAATTAATCTCAGGTATGATACTGAAACACATATATGTAAAACTGCTTTTTAATCCAGTTTTTGAAAAAAATATTGCTTTGAGTTCTGTAAAGTAGTAAGACAAAGTGGTTCTACTTTGTGGGCATTAACTTCTACTCTAGCAAAAGCATAGACATCCTTAGTTTTACTGTAACTTGAATTGCTGTGTCTCAAAGTAAGCTGGTCTGTGAGGACTTCTTACTGTAGTATGTGGCTTTATATGATGGAATTGTGAATTACTATACTATAAGTCTCCTCTTTTACTGTATGTGAAACACCTGAGCACATAAGAAACCTCAACTTTCTGGCATTAGGCATTTTTGTGAACTAAATTGTATTAATGAACAAATTTTTCTGTACACGCATAGGGTCGGATCTTTCCTGTTTTCATTTACTTCTACTTTTCAAGTCTTTGACTCTATCGAAATTTATAAAAATCAATTTTTAGGATCTTCAAAACGTAGCTTTGTTCGCTTCAAGAATTAATAATATTTCTAAGAGATGAGAAAAAGTTCTAAGTACATTTCGGTATTACTACAAAGAAAAATTCCCTTCTGCCACATATGTAGGCTCTCAGCCTGAACCCAAAATGTAGGTATGCCACCAAATGTTTTTACAACCTCCATAGTTGCTTCAGAGCCACTGAATAAGAAAAGCTGGTCTACTTAGTGCAAATGCATGGCCTTCTGAAAGACCAACAGAAATGTTCAGATTTTGCAGCTGCATATGTTCGGCTCAGGAAATCAATTTTTTCAGTTATATCATGGGACAAATCAACTTGAAAAAGCATGTTCAAACTCTTCTTTGATACAGGCAAAGGGTTTGCAGTGATTGTATCAGGATGAATCAAGATTATCCTCTTTTCAGTGTTTTCTTCAGATGAATATATGTGTATATATATATATAATCTTTTGAAGTACTCATTGCAATTATCACATTTCAAGATGTCATTCTTGAAAATGTTGGACTAATCATTAAAACAGAGGCATTGTTTATAATTGGAAATGTATAGGCGGAACAGCGTATGTACTTTACATATACCATCTGCCTCTGTTTTGGGGTTTTTTGCTCTTTGCTGGGAATATTTTTGAAACACTTTGTGTGTTTATGACATACAGATAAATCTCTCTGGCCTTACTCAAGTATATATTAGAAACAACATAGTATTTTGTTACACATCTTTAAATCTCTGCAAGGTCTTTGGATATTGTGTTTTATACTTCACAGACCTATCAACTTCTTTCAATATTTAGGAAAGTATGTGTAATGTCTTAGGAACCAGGACTTCTTATAAACTCTAAAAGAAAATATTTACAGTGACCTCACCAAAACAGATAAGTACTCAATCTCCTTTGTCAAAGTAAGGCAGCAGAAGATGCCTCTCAAGCATACATAGCTTTTAATTCATACTAAATAATTTGATTGTGCAGGTGATAAATTGATAGAGAGTCTTCAAAGTATGCAAACTAGAACTCTTAAATTTTTTGAATTTTTATTAACTTTTTCACAAATTAAACTGAGATGGGAGGTTAGAGTCCTACTAAATTTGTGTTTAAAATCGGATTGAAATGTCTTCCTTGGTTCTCTGGCTGTAACCATTTCTCTCCTCTTAACTGTGTTCTGACATGGTCAAGAGCACATATTTTATTATTAGATATGTTTTGTTGTTAAAATTTCTGCTGCATCAACCTTCTCCCAGAATTACTTTTTTGCTTGGATTTCTGTCATAGCTGTTTTTAAATTGCTAGTCTAATATTCCATTCACCTCCCTAATTTACTCCCATACCAGTGGTAAGGACTCTCAGTACAAATGATCATTTTCTTGTACCACAGCAGTGAGTCCAGCAACTTCCCTTTTTTCTTGTTCTTTTCTTGCTTTTGCCTCGGTGCCACAAACTACCAGTTCCTTCCTTCTTCCCTACTTCTGACACACAGTTCACCTCCTCTGTAGTCTCTGCATGTCCTTTGGCCAGGTTATTTTCTCTTAGCTGATAAGGGGTGAGTCTTCCTATCTGCTATTATTTGAAGAGGCTATATAAAAGCAGATGAAGTAGCCATTTATGACTGACCAGAGATTTTCTTTAGTGTCACTCAGTTACTTCCTCACTTGATAAAGCAGTTAAATGTCCCAGGTGTAACTCACTATCTACCAATAGAAAATCTCATTAAAAGTTTAGTTATTTTGATATTGTAATAAAGACTATGAATAAATTGCAAACCAAACAAAATTACAAGAGAACCTCAAGGAAATGAAGATGAAAGACTTGTGAAAGCAAGTACATTTGAAAACAGGATAAATTTAAAAATGTATAGAATTAAGTGACTTCAAAAGGGTAATGAAAAAAAATCCCTGTTTTTGTCCTGGATGCCAAGCCAGAAAGCATTGTTTGCAGATTTGCGGATTGAACTCTTAGCAATGAATTGGAGAGTTTGGCTACCCTTCAAAGGAGCTTTGATAGTCTGGAGAAATAGGCTGACAGAAATCTTATGAGGTTGAACAAACTGTCCTCTACCTGGGGTGGAATAATCCCGCTGAGCCCTGAGAGTACATGTGCAGAAAAGCTCTTTGAATTGTGCAAGTTGAACATGAATCAGGAATGTGTCCCTGTGATCATGAAAGCTGACTGTGTACTAGGCTTTACCAGCGAGTGTGTTGATGGATCACGAGATTCTATCAGGAATCTATTGTCCCATTTTTGGTTCTCCAGTGCTAAGGAAGACACTGAGAACAAAGTTGCTCAAGTGGAAGACCACTGAGATGCTCTGTGGATGAATGCCAATGTCATGCCAGGAGAGGCTCTGAGGAGTGGTTGGATTTTTTTCAGTTTTAAAACAGAAGACTACAATACCATTTATGTCTGTCTTCAACTACTTCATGCAAGGTTATAGAGAAAATGAGGTCACACACCAACTCCTCAAAAGTAATAAGTCACAAGGAAAATTCCTTGTTAAATATATGAAAATACTTCACCATTATTTTCACCCACGGTGAGGGTGGCCAAATATCATAGGGTCTCCAGGGTCATTATGAGATTTCAATCCTTGAACTTACTCCTTCCAACCTTAATTTGTGTGTGATCCTAAAGAATTTTAGAATTTCAGTCATGTAGGTTTCATTTGTACTTAAAATCAAATCCAGTATTTTAAATCTAGGCCCAGACAACCATATGTATTTTTATTCCTCTTTAATATCCTGTATGATCAGCCATGATTTAGGTATATGAATTTATCTTAGAGAATAAATAATACATGGCTCTTTAGAAATTATTGTGTTCTGTTGAAATGTTTCAAATACTTTAATACTTTAATACTTCAAATACTTTAACACAAATACTTGGTTACTTAGATTTAAGTTTTCATTTAGTAACTGAAGTAATTTTGACTTTGTTCTTTCACAAAATAAAAGGACAAAATGAAGTTTAACAGTGATTGATCAAATGAAGGGTAGTGCTTAGGCTGATTTTGTAAAGATGCAACTGCTGACTTCCCAAACACTTGAAATGTAAATGTATCAGCAGTAGAAATCGAGTGACCAGTACATTACTTTGTTAGGTTCAGATGCATGATGGCTTTGTTTGTGCGATAAGATAGCACTTCTAATAAGTTATCCTAGAATACATGTATTTTGGATACTTTCATCATAAGCTGTTATATCTCTTATTAAATTCAGTTCATTTTTCTCTATTTCTTCTTCGATAGTGGACAATTAAGAGTTACAATAGTCATTGTCTCCTTCTCAAGAAAATTTACCATAATAAAAAATAAGGCACAAAATGCTTCATAGTACTGTCATCATTTGTACCACTGTCACCATTAATGCTGCTTCTCTTAATCCTTTTCAAAACAGAGGCCTGAACGACATGGAGTTGGATGCTTCATCCATGGAAAAGAGGTTTGCCTTTAAGTTTCTGAAGAAAATTTTAAAATATGTTGATTCTGCTCAAGAGTTTATTGCACATTTGGGTAAGTTGCAGATTTTATTTTTAAAATAGTTAGAATTATTGAAATTTAAATATTTGATTGATCCATTTACATTTTTAGTGATCACTATTTTTATTACATTTAAGAAACTTAAATCATGTCTTTTAATTTTCAGATTAAATTATTGAACATTTGTGACTAGCTAAACAGTTTCTGCTCTTTTGAGTAAAACTAATTTTTCAAGTCTGAAAGATCTAGTGTGTTATTTATTATTACAGAGCTCCTAATTTGTGTCTGGCTTGATTGTATCCTTGCAGAAGCCATTGTAACCAGTGGAAAAACTGAAAAATCTCCACATGACCAAGAAATAAAATTCTTTGCTAAAGTGAGTGATTATTTCATGTTCATAGATGTTCCACTATACAGAATATGTAAATTTGTAAAGTTAGACTGCTTTTTACATAATAGAAATATATATTTTCCATTTTTTATGATAACTAATCAAACTGTTATCAAATATTTTGAAATGTCTTCAAAAATATCTCAATATATTTGCTGGATTCAAATATTTCAAAATACTTCAATGTATCTGTTTCTGTATGAGAAGGAACATAAAAATTAAAAGGCATATTATTCTTTTTATGATATTAAATACTCTCACTGAATATATAAATTTAATAATTTTTTTTTACCACAAGATAGCACTGAAGTGCATATCATCTAATTAGCAGAAAGAAATACTCCTACGTAGTATTAGATCGAAAACAGATATCTCTGTAGAAGTCTGTTTATTATTTATGTAATTTTAAATAAAATTTTAAGGCTTCAGGTTTTAATTTATGTGAGTTTTTGTCTGAAATAAAAAAATACAGTTGTTACTGAACCAAAATTCTTTTTATGAACTTTGACCAATCAGAGCATTGCTGCTACATTTGCCATTGTGCTCTGTAAAAAAACCACATTTTGTGTCTATATTTCTTAGGTTCTTTTACCATTAGTTGATCAATACTTTACAAATCACTGCCTGTACTTCCTGTCCTCTCCATCAAAAACCCTCAGTAGCAGTGGATATGCATCAAATAAGGAAAAGGAAATGGTAGCAAGGTAAGTAAAAAGATATCCACAGTAGAGTTTTATTCAGATAACCAACGGTCTCTTCTTCGACTGTAGAGAGAGACAGTGCAGAAGTTTACTTTCCTCACCTTGAAAGTGAATATTTTATTCTGTATGAGAATGGCAGTGACTGAATAAAATTCCTCATCTTGGTATTCTTCATTTTATATATATAGATACACACACAATTAAAGAGTTAAGTATATATAATAACTATTTATTTTACAATATGTAATTGTAGATGATAACATCAAAATACTAATAAACTATTCTGTGAGCAGTGGAATTACTTAGTTGCTTATGGGGTTCTGTTTCATTGTTGGTGGCAGTTCCTGATTGAAGCTCTTTTCACTGTTGGTTCATTTAAATGGTCTANACTTTCTTTTGGAAATTTTGTATCATAGTATTTAAAACTGTTTTACTCTCTTGCTTTCTCAGTTTAGCTGCAGCTTCTCAGATTTCTTTGATTTTCCTTCACTGCATTGACCAGAGTTAACTGGTTTTATCCAGTGGAAAGTAGATATAAAATTTGAAAGGAAAGGTTATGTGTTATTACGTAAGATCAGGCCTAGGACTCTGCTTCCTAGATTCCATTTTTCAGTTTATCTCTCAACACATTGCTGCATTTCTCTGAATTATTTTTACCCTTTGTTTCCATCTTTGTGTGTGGCAGTCCTTATAGAGCAGTTGTGTGTAAGAGTGGGAAGTCCCCAAGATTCTGCTTTACTCAGCTCTCAGATATTTACAAACCTGCAAGAAAGTCCTCCACGAGCTGGGAAAGACAGCTCAGGCTCAGGAGGACAGAAGTGTCACTTCATTTCATTTCAATTTCATGCTTCCTCTCTGAGTACTCCTGTTAGTTCTCTAAAGTCAGTCAGGTCTCAGTGGAGGTAGAAGGATGCTTGAAGTGGCTTTACAAAGGCACATGAAGAAGTTGGACGTCTAGCACATGTACCTGCTAGTATAACTGCAGAAATATCTTACAATTCTTTGTGCATCCTTCACTGAGAGAAGTGACTAGCTGCCCTTTTCATCTTATTGGAAGTATAGTATCTCCTTACCATTGTGAAGCTAACAATAAAAACCTGTGGTTAGTATGAGACCATATCAAGTCCTAAGGTATATGCTTCATTTTCTTATGTCCTAATTCCTTTTGTAAAGCATGGCCCAAATGATATGCAAGTCTGTCTAGGTGTCTTTGTTAAAGTAACACCTTTAATCTTTAGGGTGTTGCTTCTATACTCTCTTAATTATCCTACTCTTTTGACAGGTAGGTGAGATATGCAAATGTCTGATATACTTGCCAGAAACTCTTGTAGTGTGTATATATTTAGGATTCATATTATCATCATCAGAGGGTAAACACAGATTTATTTATTTACAAAGGACATCCTTGCAAATTATTTTAAATAGTATGAAGATTTTTAATATTTCCTGCAGAATGCCAAGTAAAATACTAAAATGTTTCTGATTTTTTCTTATCCTTACAAAAAAATTTCTTATTCAGAAATAATAGCCAGAAAGAATGATTCAGCCATATAGCATGCAATTGTTGAAAACCACTGTCAAAAGAAAGTTTTAGATTTCGTTATACCTCTGAAGTGGTGAAGTACAGAAAATGAGAGATCTCAGGAGATCCAAAATGTTACTCTGCTTAATGCAGTTGACTGTTATCATCACGTATCACTCTAAGTACGCTTTCCAGGAACTATGTTATGTTTTCTTTCTCATATTCCTACTATTCTTTACCTCATAGTCTAAATAAATCTTTCATTTCTGTCTTGTTTTGCTCTCTCTGTTCTTCCCTACTTCAGCCTGTTCTGCAAACTAGCTGCTCTTGTTAGACATAGGATCTCACTTTTTGGTAAGTAGTTAAGAAAGAGCTTGATAAAAATTTAAAGAATACATAACCATTGTTTCTCTTACTTGAAGATTTTCACAACCATAGCCAAAATTCTATTAAATGCTCCATAAGCTTCTAGTGAAATTAGTCCGGGAATTGAACATGGCTCTGAAGCTAACACTTTATAAAATACATAAAGTGTCGAAGCAGGAAGAAATAGCACATTATCATATCTCCAGACTCCATGAAAAAAATACTAGTGCTTTGCAGTTACTTTTAGCTTTTCAAAAGTAATCTTACACTAATTATTTTGATTTCTGTCATCCAACTGTTGAATCCAGTAGACTAATTCCTCAATATATAAAAGGGGATGTAAGGAGAAGTAATATACCTCCTACAAAGATATTGGTTAAAAATTTTTAAAAGAAATGTAAATACTACAAGATACAGAAGTCAGAATGTTGCAAGATTAAATAGTGAAAATGTCCCCCAAGTCAACATTAGTTATTCTGTTTAGTTCTTATGTGGAAATTGATTTAAAAAATTAAAAGTTATTTCTAGAACCAGACTTAACTTCCTCTTCAGTGACCTAAGTCGGGAGACTTAGGCAATGTCTTGTTTAAACTGTGCATATTCAGTAAGGACACTTTCAATCATTATAAGATGCTATGTTTCCTGTGTTATGGTGCTCTCATAGTATCTCTTTCTAACCAGGAAGTGATTCTGCTACAATGGTGAACTGCCTGCACATCTTAGCTCAGTCTCTTGACACACGGTAAGTTTGCAACTTTTGTACCAACTGCAAACTGCTAAGGTTTCACAGAGCTTTTCAGAAGCAATTGGATTGCTTCTGGTTTTTTTAATCTTTATTTGTAATCAATTATCTTAACAGTATCAACAATTCAGATATTGCCCTCCACAGTAGTAAATTTCGTCTAAAGTGTTTCACCTACATTTTTCTGCTCAATGTCTGTCATTCAAACACTGAAAACACTTGTCAACCTTTCCAAGTTTATTTGAAGACTTTATGGGGAGATATAAATGACCATGACCATTGGAACTGAAAGTAATGATACCTGCAGGTATTAAGAAAGTTTAGTGCACAGTGTAAAATTTGTCATCAGAAGTACGCAAAGTATATTAATATATGGGCATAGTTATATTTGCTAACTTTTACTGCTTATCACTGAAGTGATTGTGTAGATTAAAACAAAGGCGAGAAGTTTGCAAATTTGAGCTGTTTTCTGGCCTAGTTAAGTTACATAGCAGCCTGATAATGAACTTATTGTGAACAACACTGGAATCTTCATTAGGGTGTCAGAGAAGCATGTAAAAACTCAAGGAATGGGACTGTGATTCTGGTATTGCAGTTGCATTTTCTAGATTTAGGACCTTTGAAGTATCTTGACTTACACACCTAGTTACTGTGGCTCCCATAAGGTTACAGGGATTAAGAGTTTGGTGGTTTTGAGCACATTTTACGGAGAGGTTTTTTCACAACTTCTGACATTTACTGAGAAGGCATTATCTTATTCAAAAGCAGACCAGAAAAACCTGGAAAGGCAAGACTATGGAATCAAGGTCTTTGTTGTTATTATTTTGTATTAAATACTTAAAATTGTTGCTTATACTGCTATTCAGATGTAAGTGCTCTTTTCTGTTCATAATGTGAAGTTCCCTGATGTGGGTATCTTCAGTGGCTGACAGAATATAACTAACATGTACATATCTCTCTAAACAACTACTAAATATCAAGACAAAGTTGGTATTTTTCCCTTATTTTATTTCAGAACTGTTATGAAATCGGGATCTGAGCTTGTTAAAGCGGGATTGCGTGCCTTTTTTGAAAATGCTGCTGAAGACTTGGAAAAAACTTCAGAAAATCTTAAACTGGGAAAATTTACTCATTCACGAACACAAATGAAGGGTGTTTCACAGAATATCAACTATACTACAGTAGCATTGTTACCAATCTTAACATCAATTTTCGACCATATTTCACAATATCACTTTGGAATAGATTTACTTTGTAAGTATTTTATTTTAATTTTGAATTTTATTATGTTATAATGCTACAAATGTTTTTTAGTAATGACTGCATGGAGTCAGAGGATGAAATTCTGGTTTCAGTAATGTACACTTCCAGAATTAATTCTGAAATTAGCAACATAGTACCTTATTTCTCATATCTGTTCAAAAATAATACTCAATAAGCTTAATTACGTACATTATGTCTTCAAACATTGAGAGAGAAATTAAAATATCCCTCTAAGTGCTCTCTTAACAAATGTGTGTATTAGACTAATTTTCTATACAAAATTAGTGTTTCATTACATTAAAGGAGGCAACTGTAAGTTCCCTGTGGATTTTCTCTTACATGGGAAAACCACTGTAGGTCTTTGAATTTAAATTTTCCCTGTTTTTAGTATCAGTTAATTTAAAATTACTGAAATGACTCCTTGAGATACAGCAATATGCTGAACAGTTTTATTAGATTCTAACGTTTCTAATGTTCCAAAATTTTGTATATATTTTGGTCACAATTAAAAGATGGATAATCATAAAAATAATTTCTTTAAAAATATGGTGAACCTTTAGATCATGTAAGTAAAGGTTAGATACACACACAGAGTGATGTCATCTAGCTTAAAATTGTACTCTGCAAGTGTGAGAACCTGGAATATCTTATTAGCAAATGTCTGCTGTCCTCTTGGAATATCTAATGATCTGGTAGGCTTTGGAATGAATGTAGATGATAGACCAGGAATCAGAGACATTGAAGGTAAATACCATGTGGAATATGGACAGTCAGAATGTCCAGTGATATATGTGCTAAAAGTTTTAGATGCTGTTTAAGATATTGCATAAAACAGATGTTTGATATTTGAAAAGTAATCCTTCACTGAATAATAAATACTGATAATGCATTTTCATTTTCCTCTAGTGGGTGATGTACAAGTTTCATGTTACAGAATTCTTTGTAGCCTCTATTCTCTTGGGACTGGAAAGAACATCTATGTTGAAAGGTATTAAGTGTAAAACTCAGCATGCAAAATTTTCTCTTCTTTAGGAGCCTGTTGCTTAGGTAATAAAGCAGTTTGGATAAATGAAAGGTGAATTTGAAAGAGTGAGAGATATTTAAAATACACTTTCTCTTGAAAATAGTTGCTGTACTTTAGCATTCAATTCCACAGGAGAAAAAACCCTCAATAGAAGTAAATAACTTATTCTGCATATGGCAGTGTGTCTGCACAGAGCGTTTTTCCCATAGGAAAAGCTAAATTTTTCTTTGGGTTGCCATTAGGTTCTCAAAGATTTTCTTCCACATGTTGCTGTGATAAGTAGGCTGAGTACTAAGTAGGAAGCATCTGTTTCACACCTAAGTCTATAAAGAGTTCTCAAAAGAGTTGTCCTGAGCACAAAATTCTGAGGTATGTAGAGTATTCTGACAACCATTAACTCTACAGAGAACACCACTAGCTACTTGTATTTAAAAATGACTAAGGTCTACAATTCCTTTAAGCATCTAGGTGCTCTGCTATGTTTCAAGCCCTTTCTTCCAACAGAAGGGGCTCAAATCTGTATTCATTAGCTCAGAAAATAGAGCCCTAATTACTTGTCTGAGAATCACAAGACAGGAACCACAATAAGGATAACCCATCCTAGTACTTGTGAACGTTTTAGGTTAGGCTATTTTTGCTGCCTTTCTTATGGTGAAAAGCTTAAGATCCATAGGGACAGAGACACTAAACTGGAAGAAAGTCAAGTCTATAGTCTGGTTAGAAGGGGCTTTGCCTAGTGTGAGGAATGCTGGTCTCCAATTCCTTCCTTCCAGTATTTATTCAGAATTCTTTCACACAAAATGCAAGAGGTGTCTGGTGGACAGACACCCTCCCACTCTGCATGCATGCACATGTGTGCACAAGCTGTATGTTCTCATTCAGGCATTCATGCATCCATCTCTATTTACAAAGCTATACTCTTTTTCTTCTCTTTCTGGGCTTCAAAATCATAAATACTCCTTTACATAGATCTGATAGGAAAAATAGAAAGTACCTTACCTCTTATCTACCTAGCAATCAGGCTCTCCTCACAAGAAATGAAACATGATTGTTTTTGAGTTGCCTTTCAATAAGAAAAGCTCAGAGCACAAGCCACCACTTGACTGGCAAAATCTGTAAGCACTGGACAGTTTCCTTAAACATGTCAAAGCCAGCAGCATCACCTTTGCCTGCAGCAATTGTCTTCTTAGAATGGAAAAGTGATCGGACTAGCTATATCCCAGGAAACTAATTATTCTCCTAAGGCTATGTGAGAGGTTCTCAACTGTGGATTTCATTTAGTTTGTTTTTAATTAGTCTCAGGCTCCTAAATCACAGTTTTAGGCAGACATCAGTGTCTAGGTGGGAAGTAGGATTTCAAACACAATGCTCAATGTTTCAGAAAACTTAGGAGTGACTGATTGAGCTGACGTTATTCAAATTAAGCAATGTTCAGTTTCAGGATAAAATTGCACGTTTTTCTCCTAGTGAATTTTGACAGGAACATTAAGAGGTTTTGCCTTTCATTGCAGAATGAGTCATAGTTCACTTTTCATAGATAAATATCTCTTTTTATGGCTGAAATAGTTCTGCTGGCTGCAGGGGCTCAGGACTAGTTCTTAATTCAATTGCTGCTGCTTCCCTGTTAAGAAAAACTTCCACTGCCAAATGTTTTATCCATTGTACAAAGACTGTTTAGCTTCCTTAGGATGTTGGAGTTGTTTCTGATTTTTCTGTAAACATTTCGAGTTTCAAAGTCTCCATGGTTCATAAATGTTGAGAACTGGATGTAAAATGCTGTAGCTCTTGGTTACTCTGAGCCCTAATGCTCTACTGACTGGATACCTTTCTTCATGGTGTTTCACTTGTCTTGGTGCACTAACAGAGGATCCTTGAAAAGATACCTTTCCCTCACGCTTGTCAGGAGTTGCCTCCAGAGGCTGAGAGTTTCTGCCCTTTTCCCAATCCCTTTTACAATGTCCACATCCCAGGACAGGGATCCCAGATGCTTGGCTTCACTGCCATCCAATTTCATATCATGGGCCATGATATCCCAGCACTGGAGCAGTCAGGTCGTTGAGGGGCTCACCTGACTGGTGGATGAAATCTATCCACATATCTCGCAGCTCACCCAGGGATAGGGATCAGGTGATTATCTCTCACCCTGAGTCTTCTTCCTTGTGAGGGCCCTACTTCCTCCTCCTCCCTCACTAAGGAAACTGATTTTGTCTGTCTTGTATTTTTTCTTCTGTGTAGGGGTTACTGCTACTGGCACAGGTTGTTCCTCTGGTTCAGCTGCAGTTTGAGTGGCCACAAGGCATTGCTTTCCTCCTCCTCCTCCTCCCCCTGAGGGTGCTGTCTCGTATCAAACAGTGCCCAAAAATAGTAGCTAGAGCCCAGCATGTTGCATAACTTTGCACCTCCCTGAAACTGCCACAGCAGTTTTCCTTCAAATATTCTGTCACTGTAGTTGCTCTGGGGTGAACTTAAAATCCATTGGAGCAGAATCATCCTTCAAAGGTTGGCCCATTTTCTTCCACCTTCCATACCACTTGTGACTATCCACACGTGGAGCAGATCTCTTTTGTGAGTTCATTGTGTGGATCAAAGAGAGGATACCCAGCAGACCAAGCAATAAGAGCATGCTTTCTTTAACATCCAAGGGCAGCTCAAAATCCTCAAAAGCAGTTGTAACAGGCATGAAGGATGATAATGGGGGAAAAAGCTGGGGGAAATCATCCACCCTCTTCTTCCCACAGGCTGGGTAAAATTATTAACGGACTCCCTGAGGTAGTGTTCAAGGTGAAGGCAGAAGAGCAACACTGAATACACATCCCAAATGACCTTTGTTGTCCTTGTTTTTATCATGTCACAAGCTGACATTACATGTGCGTGATATACAGTGCAGCAACAAAGCAACCCTGATCCTTCTCCCTGCTCTGAAAAATATTACCATGAGGAGCACATATTGCATATAAGGGAATGTATTCAGGGTTAGGTACCACAACCACCTGAACAGACCAAGCAACATTGTGACCAGTGGCTCTGGACTTAATACATCAAATACTTAAATCACTTCTGCTTTCTACCCACTCTGGTCAGATCTGTTGTTACCTCACCCTTTCCTGCCTTATGTTAAGTGCCAAATAGGGTGTTGGTTTCAAAATAGTATTCCCTCAGTATTTCCCATGGTAATACTACAAACCCTGTGCCACTTGCTCAGTCCCTTCTCCCCTGTCCCCGTGGCAGATGGAGAGAAGAATTGGAGGCACTAAGGGTAAATATCATGGGTTGAGATAAGAACAATTTACTGGAAACAGCAACAAAATAAGGCAATGAACAGTAAGAGCAACAATACGAATAATGGTGTACAATTCACATGCAATTGCTCACCACCATGCAGGACCCCTGACAATGTCTGATCCCTAAGTAACGCTGTCCCTGGCAATGACATGAGGTGGCATAGAATAACGTCTGGTTCCTGTCCATGCCAAAAATTAACCCTGTCCTGATCAGAACCAGACCATTGGTGGAGGTGGGGTTTTTTAAACTGCTTTTCTTGCATCGCTGTGATCTCTGATAGTTCTTTTCATGTGAGAAATTAATTTTTTCTAAGATTTCAGATAGTTCCTAATGTTTAAAAAAGATTTTTAAAAAGATTTTGAAAATCAACTATAAATACTAACACTTCTTTTTATCATGTATGCTAGACACTGAAAGCCTGGCGAAACACTTTTCCTCTCAGATGACTTTTAGTGTCTCTCATATACAGGCAGCGTCCCGCACTTGGTGAGTGTTTAGCATCTCTTGCGGCAGCCATACCAGTAGCATTCCTTGAACCTTCCCTCAACCATTACAACCCACTGTCTGTTTTCAACACAAAAAGTGCAAGAGAAAGAGCAAGTAAGTACTGTTCTCCACCAAAAAAAAAAAGAAAAACCTGTTCACTCCACTCCAACTAATAATAGAAGTTGTATAATGTAAAAGCCCTGAGTGTATGCCTCAGTAGAGAGCTCCTGCTGCTGATGTTTCATTGCTTGCCATTTTAGCCTTGCTCTATTTTGTTGAGACTGTGCCAACAATGTTCTCCTCCTCCTAATATTTTTTATATTTTTCTGAACATTGTTTGAATAGTTTTCTAAAGATGCATACTGTAATATTTTTAGCTTAATTGAAGATCTACATATCTACATTACAAAATTTTTTTGCAAAATACAGTTGTGTTAATGTAGCAAAATGCAATGGATTTAGTATCTGATTTAAGTGAACAGGAAAATAATTTCTATGGTTTTGTTGTCTAAACAGTGATCCAATGCAGTTTGGTATAGGGAAATCCCAGCAGAATATGATTAATTCCATGACACTTTGATGAAAAAAGGATCTCAACAAGTTGGACAGATGGGCAGAGAAGAACTGCCTGAAATTCAACAAAGGCAAATGTAGGGTCCTGCAGCTGGGGAAGAATAACCCCATGGATCAGTCGAGGCTGGGAGCTGCCCTGTTGGGAAGCAGCTTTGTGGAGAAAGATCTGGGGGTACTGGCAGTCAACAAACTGTCCCTGAGCCAACAGTGTGTCTTTGTGGCCAAGAAGGCCGCTGTGACCTGCATTAGGAAGAGCATGGCCAGCAGGTCGAGGGAGGGGATCCTGCCCCTCTACTCAGCCCTGGTCGGCCTCACCTGGAGTGCTGCATCCAGTTCTGGGCTCCTCAGGACAAGAGAGACAGGGTGAGGACTCCTGGAACAGGTCTAGTGAAAGGCTATGAAGATGATGAGGGGACTGGAGGCTGAGGGAGCTGGGCCTGTTCAGTCTCATGAAGAGATGACTGAGAGGGGACCTCATCAATGTATACAAAATATTTAAAGGGAGAGTGTCAAGAGGATGGAGCCAGGTTCTCCTCAGTGATGCCTAACAATATGAAAACAGGCAACAGGCAGAAATTGATGCACAGAAAATTTCACCTAACATGAGGAATAACTTTCGTGTGTGAGTGACTGTGCATTTGACCAGATTGCTCAGAGAGGTTGTGGAGTCTCCCTAACAGGGGATACTCAAGACATCTGGACACAAACCTGTGCCATGAGATCTAGGAATATCCTTGCTTGAGCAGGACCAGATCATAGAATCATAGAATAACCTGAGTTGGAACGGACTCACAAGGGTCATTGAGCCCAACTCCTGGCCCTGCACAGGACTCCCCAGCCATCACATCATGTGCCTGAGCGTGTTATCCAAATGCTTCTTGAACTCTCTCAGGCTGGTGCTGTGACCACTTCCCAAGTGACTAGACCAAGCTCCTCATAAGGCTTCCCCTTCAGAGCCTTCCCCATCCTTGCGCCCCTCCTTTAGGTACTCCCTAAAAGCTTAATGTCTTTTTAACGTCCTAATGCCCAAAACCGTACACGGTAGGTAAGGCCTTGCCTTACCTACCAGGTAAGGCTGCCGCAGAGCAGAGGGGACAATCTCCTCCCTTGCCTGGCTGTGATGCTGTGCCTGATGCACCTCAGGACATGCTTGGCCCTCCTGGCTCCCAGGGCACTGCTGACTCCTAATAAACTTGCTGCCAAACAGGGTCCTAGGTTCCTTTCCATGACATTGCTTTTCAGCATCTCATTCCCCATCTACACATACAACCCCACAATGGGCCTTACCCATTCTCTGTTTCTATTGAAAGGAACATGAGTCCTTCTGCATTGAATTTCTTTGCTTGCTTCTCTCCCAGCTTAATCTTGATGGACTCATATCTTAAAATATTTCAGCATTTTCCTCACTGATCCATGAAAGAGTCGCTACCTGCCAAAATCATTGTACCTTTAAGCAAACAAACAAGAAAAGAAAATACAGGTAGATCGATTTTATATGCTTCATAAAAAATTTTCCATATAAAAGCAGTTATGAAAAAGATTCTGGTAGTCCTTCCTCCCTGTCAGATCTGCTTTATAGGAACAGTAATATCCATTACCATATCCAGAAATAGTGGAAGAATTTTGCTTGAGTGGCTGTCACTAGATTGCAATGGGTTGTGAATTGCTGAATAAGCATCCTTTATTTTCTAATACAAGCAAAGGATAACTGGAATTCTTTCCTGGCATTTTTGTTGGGAGATAGTTTGTGAACTAAGTACAGCTTCATTTTAACCCCACTCATAATTTTAAATTGTTTGTTTCCCTTTCCCCAAGGTGGATTTAATCTTTGGCAAATCAGCAAAAAAATAGTGAATGATCATGAATATAATGTCCAGAGTATAACCAAAATTTAAATAACCTTTCTGTTCTGCACTTTTACATAGGTCACCAGATAACTGCAAGACACCTTAGGGTAAAGCCATAGCTTTATGGCAGCTATTGTTTACATTATTGTGCATTATATGCACATCATCTGTAAGACACAATTTATGGAAGGAGATACCCATGCATACAGCCAAGTGTTACTAAAGTTCTGCCTGTCCAAAATGGTGAAGGAAAAAAATCTAAGCCATTTGTATTTAGGGTTTAGACATAGATGTTCTCTTTCATTTTGCTAATTAATCTTTTGGTTTTCTACCCCTACTTGCAGTTTTAGGTATGCCTGATACAGTAGAAGAAATGTGTCCAGAGATCCCTCAGCTGGATAGACTAATAAAGGAAATAAATGATTTAGCAGAGTCTGGAGCAAGGTATACTGAAATGCCTCATGTAATTGAGGTGATCTTACCCATGCTATGCAACTATTTATCCTACTGGTGGGAAAGAGGGTCTGAGAGTGTTCCTCAAAGTGCTGGGCCTTGCTGTACAATGATAACATCTGAGCATCTGAGCGTTGTTCTTGGAAACATTCTAAAAATCATTAACAACAATCTGGGAATAGATGAAGCATCTTGGATGAAAAGAATTGCAGGTACTGTAAATATTTTTTGAACAGTAATTGTACTAACAATATTTAATTACTTTGCTATGCTTTACCTTATTGCCCAGTGATATAATAAGAAAAAAATATAACTAGAACCATCATGAAAGAATGACAAATAAAAGATAAGTAACAATAAGAGAAATATTTTTATATTTTATTATTAGTTACATGCAGGCATTGTAGCATCACTGCAAGTAGGGAGCTTTCTATTCGCCATAAGAGATTTTGAATATCTCCTTCTCTATGCACTGTATAAGAGCCTTAGCACTTAATTTGGACTTGTGAACTCCATTGATTTTCAAGACTTCTGGGTTTTACAGTAGAGCGAATTACGTTCATGAAATATCAGGACAAAATGGAAAGAAAGTGTAAATGGTGAAATAATCTCAGGAGTAACTCAAGTTCCAAATTAGTTGGTTTGCCTGAATAAATGTGTGAGCTATTACATAAGCTGAAAATTTTTTCAAAATACTGCATAAGATATAGTATCTATCCTGCTAAAGAAGCTTATCATATCCAAATTTTATCATTCATATTATACAGTAAGAATATAATGTGCAATAACATGGTTCAGAAAATTCTATGTAAAGGTAATTTCCTGCTAAATTTGAATAACCAGTACCCATTAGTTCTGTGTTTTTGGTATTTTAAATGCTGGAAGGTCTTTAATAATAACAAGGATTTTACTAAATTTAGTAAGAAATTTGCTGCTTAATTGTAGAGAGTGTTTCCTGCAGTTTTGTACTCATTGTTCATCTACATAAGGTGATAATATACTCATCTTGTTCTTACAAGGATTTTTGTCTTGGGTAGTTTGGATTTTATTACTAGTACTTGTACAAAATTGATGTATGACCTTGAATTACTCATTCATTCTCTGCATCTTAGCTTGCCCAAGGCAGAGAAGTATCACAGAAGTAAAGGAATTCTTCCAGAACACTATCTTCTGATGGTTTTCTGACATTGGATACAAAAAAACCATCCCAGACACAAAAACCCCGAACAAAACAAAATGTATTTTTCTGAGGTCTTTGTGTCTCAATCCTTATTTTGCTTAGGTTCCTTAGTTGGAGACATGAGACTTGTCAAAACCATGATAGTTTAATTTATATAAGACTGAAATACTTATAATCCAAATCCACAGTCTTTTAATCTCTCAATATGCAGTTTTTATAAAGCTACATTTGTAGTTTTATTAATAATTTTATGGTGCAGAAATTTATGAAGCCCCATAACCTTTATTGTTTCTAGAACTTCAGCATTCATGTTAATACAATGAAAAACACCAGTTATGCATTAATCATAGAATTATCTATATTTTCATGTATAGTTTATGCTCAACCCATCATCAGCAAGGCCAGACCTGATCTTCTCAGATCTCACTTTATTCCAACACTGGATAAATTGAAGAAAAAAGCTATGAAGATAGTGATGGAAGAAGAGCAACTGAAAGCAGACAATAAAAATGACACCCAAGAAGCTGAGCTACTCATTCTTGATGAGTTTGCTGTACTTTGTAGAGACCTTTATGCCTTCTATCCAATGTTGATACGTTATGTAGACAACAACAGGTAAAAAAATCTAATAATTAAACTCATATTTATTACTTAATATACTGGAATCTATGATCAGACAATCAGGAGGAACACAGTTCACCTAATCTTAGGGTGAGAATCAGATCCTGCATGTTTTAAGATTCCTAAAGGTTAATTCTGAATAATTCAAGATTCTTAAAGAATGTTGTACCTTGAATTCACATCTTTTGCTCAGATGCAAATTCTTAAATTAACTAGGAAAATGTTACCTGATCTATTAAATGGGGATCATTATGTTAAACTGTCTTCTTTTAAGTGTCTTCTTTTAAATTTCTCTTATTTTTGTAATTAGAGCTAATTGGCTAAAGAAACCAGATGCGGATTCTG
>VWZV01007895.1:1348-45640 GCA_013397155.1 Irena cyanogastra
TTGAAATGGTATTTATGCTTGAGATGTGTTTAAAAAAAATTGATTTTCATCTCCCTCTAAGGAGCAGATTTGGAAATAGATTTTGTGTTGCAGACATCACAATGTGAGTGAGGAGTGGAAGCTTTTGTAAAGAATGAAGTTGAAAGCTTTTCTTGCTACAGTGCTGTTAGTGTGATCAAAATGTATTTGGTTCTGTTCATTGTAGCGTTAAAATTTTCCCAAGAAGCCATTTTTGGTAAAAGGAAGTGGGAAAATATAAATCCCTGGGACAGACATACTTATGGTCTAATGTTCTCTGTGTGTTCAGATATCATAAGCCAGCCTTGTAGGCCAGATCTCTGAATACAAGTATGAATGAAAGCTCATTGGTTTCATCAAGCTGATCTTTACTAGTTTCCCTCCCTTCCACCATCTCTGTTATAATTCCAGAAGAATACAATAAGGACAGGTAGATGATAATGCTGTATCTTTATGCTAGGAAAAAGAGGTCTAACTGTACTGCTGTTATTTCTGCTAGACAGTAAATATTTTCAAGTACTTTCAATGTTGTTTTTATCTAAACAGGGAAGATAATTCATTACAGTCTCCAGATGCATGCAGAATTCATGGTCATCTCTATGTCAATAAAGTGGCAGGGAACTTTCACATAACTGTGGGCAAGTATGTTCTGTCCAATTCCTGAAAATAAAAAATCCCTTGACTTCTATATTCTGTACAGTGCATGTATGTATATGTGTGTGTGCTTTTATGCTTCAGTTAATGACTGGGTTTTATTGACCTTCCTG
This sequence comes from Irena cyanogastra, assembly GCA_013397155.1. Lineage (NCBI taxonomy): Eukaryota > Metazoa > Chordata > Aves > Passeriformes > Irenidae > Irena > Irena cyanogastra. The sequence continues at coordinate 2,134 of VWZV01007895.1, forward strand.
TACTCATGCTTGCTTTTTTTTCCATGTAATACCTATTCTTGCACTGTTAATTTTCTTCATAAATTACCAAACCCGTGCAGTGCATTGTGCATGTAGTATACTTATTATGAATTTCAGTGTTTTATAGGATGGATACTCTTGAAAATTGCTTTGTCAGAGAGCAAATACAGAGTGCAGTTAACTTGCTTATTCACAGAACAAATATGGTCAAATAATTTTGTTAGTCACTTGAGCAGTTCTGCAGCTTTTCATATAGCAGGATTTGGTGACTCTTCCAAAAGCATAGTGACTTGATGAGTTTTTGATGTTTCTAAAAATGCAAGACAGTAGTTTTGTGTAAGAAGGTTTTTGTGAGTCTGAGATTCCTGACCTTACTGTTCAGTCTGTCTGTACTTGACAGTAATAAAAACATCATATTTAGGTTTTATATAGATATGCACAATAGGTATCAGTTTTTAAAACATATATATATATGTTACAAATATTTAAGCATGTATATGTTATGTTATACATATGAGGATATGTACATATTTTATAAAGTATTTATTGAAATAGAGGAAGGAGGAAAGGTAATTTTTCTGTGTAGTCTTGTGTGGATTCATAACACATTTGTTGCTTCCTTCAGGGCAATACCACACCCTCGAGGCCATGCACACTTGGCAGCCCTTGTAAGCCATGAGTGTAAGTTGCTTCTGTCATCTCCATACCAACATGATTCATTTCAGTCAGACCACTATCTCCTAGTTCATGTTAGGTTGCTGTTTTAAAGATGTTCTGACTGTGCAGTTGCATTGCAAAAAAAAGGTGAAGAATATTTTTTGCAATGATCCGACTCTGTAACAATTCACTTTCATGCATTTAACACTTATCAGGATTATTTTTAGGTTGCTTCTATAGTAATGATAACACTGTAATCTCAGATGTACTTTGCTGTGACATAGATGCCATATAAAATACCTGTATTTCAGTCCAAACGACCTCTTTCCTTTAAGACCTTTTTAAAAGGTTAAAAATTTCTGACCTTTTTCCTTAGAAACTTAATTTTTGGATTATGAGTCTAGATACTAAATGTATGTTGCTGCCTTATTTAATGTGAGGCAGAGGTGACTTACTGTGAAAAATTAACTTGATTAAACCAGTTACAGTTGGTTAAACCTCCAAATGTCTGCCCATGAATTTATGTTAACACAACTTTAATAATTTTATGCATCTTAAGTACTTGCAAAATAGGCAGTGTAGTAGCTTGGCAGCTGCCTTATACTTCCTCTGTACATTTGATTTACTAATTATAGTCTTTTTAATGCAATTGCTTACAAGAATGTGAACTGTAGAATGATACAAGCATTTGGCTAACTAGAAATTCTCTGTTATAAAATTATAACTCAGTTCAGCTCCACCAGTGATTTAGGTATAGTTACAATTTGGTTTGGAAGCTCTTTTCTAGAAAAATTTAACTTTTTTGTTAAATATTTTGGATTGGAGTTTTATTTGAAGTGTGGGTAGATCCAATGATGTGTACACTGGTGTTTGGTAAATGCATTAATTAGAATATTTCAGTGTCAGAAATGGGTGCATGTTTTTCTTTAAGTACAGAATCTCATAGTTTAAAAATGCTTAATTTCTCTATATTGTCTTTCAGCCTATAACTTCTCCCATAGAATAGATCATTTGTCATTTGGAGAGCTTATTCCAGGAATTATTAATCCATTGGATGGAACAGAAAAAATTGCATCAGATCGTAAGTTTTGTGTGTTTAAAAAACATCTTGTTTTGTTGATTTTCCCTACAGTTACATTTAAAGTGTTATAATTTTTCGTAAGTGTTGTGATTGACAGGCAGTGTGTCAGGCTATATTTGGTAGTAAGCAACGCCCTGTTCAGTTATCTACATGGCAAATTAAATGGATATTTCTTTCTAATATCTGAATTGCTGTTTCCTTGAAGGCAATTTGCATTTTTTTCCACATTTGTTATGTTGAAGTTACACTATGTCTGTGACCATATTGCAGCAGTGTGTTACAGTGGAGAATCATAGATCTAATTGTTGTCATGATGGGGAAAAATAAGCCTGATTTAGTTTAAAAAGTAGCACCAGGAATCTTGGATTCCATTCCTGTATTTGGTTTGTCCCTTCCAAAGTATGTTTGGTGATGAAACAGGATGGGTTTGTGTAGCACTTTGTTTCCTCTTGTATAAATAAAGGAGAGTAGTAACCTGCCTCATCCCACCACTGGCATTCTGGTGAGAGTGAACCCAGAACTTTCTGCAGCCACTGTTGTATCAAAGCCAGTTGGTTCCTTGGCTCTTATGGCCAGAATGGTTTAGTGTGGTTGAAACAAATTGCTTCAGTCTGTTGGTGTTTGTTCCCTTAGGGAATTGCACAAAGAGCAATCAAATGCATGAGCAAGCTGATGACTGTAGAAGAATTCTCTAGAAGTGTAATCGAGAGAAGATCTGACCAGTTTAGAAGGGCTTCCAGCACTGTAGATACTATTCAGTGGCCAAAATCTATTCAGACCACTCTGAGATTTGTATATATCACGAAACATGTGACAGTGTGAAACTTGTTCTAGAGCCCTGGAAAGCACTACCTGTGTGTTTCATTTGAAGCTTTGAGTGGCCTGACCTTAGTGAGTCTTTTCATTACATGGGAAAAATATAAATTTCTGAGTATAAATGGGATGGATGTCTTTTCTGTGGAAACTAACGCTGTGCAGATGGTGCTGAAGTGGTTTTGGCAGTGATGGTATTCCTTGAAGAATGTCCCTAGTGCAATTGGCTTAGCTGATTTATTATTTCTTTGATTTATTTGTGAATATCTCAAATGGCCTTTGACTCTGTTCCTGATTCAAATGACTAAGATTTTTTTTTCTTGTAGACAATCAGATGTTCCAATATTTTATCACAGTTGTGCCAACCAAACTCCATACATACAAAATTTCAGCAGAAACTCATCAATTTTCAGTGACAGAAAGGGTAAGTAGAAGAAAGAAAAAAACCATAGAGATAAAAAATCTAAAAGTGGTTGTTCATAACAAAAGTTCAAATGTGAAAATACTACCATGGTTTTGAAAAGTACTCTAGCAGGAAGAGACTCTTTGTAGAACATTCTAGTACACTAGGCTGATCTGTAAATCATACAGCAGTGATGGTAAAATATATATGTGTGTGTATATATATATGCTTGGTGACATAAGCAAACAACTTCTATTAATGTTTCACATCCGGAGTCTGATATTATAATTAATGGTAGGCAGTAATTTCCCCTTCACTGGATGCTAATAGTGGTGGTGGTGAAATCCTCCAGATTTTAGGTCTGTAACCTAGTGTGTAGCTTTAGAAATATTGCATTCACCTTTAGCTTTTTATCTGTGTGGGAAGCAAACAAACATGCAGCTCGCTTGAATATCCTGAACTTGGTTGTGGAGTGTGAGAAATGGAAACAGGTAGTTTGTATGAAATACTGATCCCACAGTAAGTGTCTCAGTTGTCTTGTTTAACCTTTGTTGAACCACTAAATTTAATTACTCTCAAGACTAGAGAGCTTCCACTTCTGGGTTTTGAGAGGCTTTTAATTGTGAATCCATAACAAGGGTAGTTAATGCAGCGTAGTATATATCATGAAGTACTAATTTAAAGACTGCTGTGAAAAGGAAAAAAGCCTTGGGTGTACTGGCTAGATGTCTTATTTTCAGATACTGAACTCTGTTTTCATCTTTTATTCAAAAGCCAAAGAAAAAAATCTTTGTGAAAAGTTTGATTAAAAATGACAGATAAAGTAAGAGATGAGAAGGGAGCCTTGGGTTGAAAGGAAATGTGGGTATTAGTAGGATGGCAGTTCACTGTATTACAGCTTGTGACATTCTACAAGGGAGAAGAATTTTTGATTTCCTCACAATTCCATGTTGTGCTTCTGAAAAATACTGAGGTAGGGGAAGTAGGATAGAGGTGATGTCTTGATGTTCAACTTCAGACATGCAGGCCATTGAAGGGAAAGGTTTGCTTCAGAACTCATGAAAACTGGACTAAAGAGAGAATGAAGAGGAATTCAATAATGCAGTATACTCCCACCTCCTGATGGTTTAGCAATCTGCTTTGTGTTTTCTCTGCGCAACCTGCAACAACTAAAGCATTCCTTGAACTTCTGTACGTCAGTCAACAGCTTATCTTATTCCTTTTTTTTCATCTTATATTCAGTTTTTCTCTCTTCCTGTTTAACAGTGGTTCCTTTAATTACCTGTCCAGTCTAAGTTAGCTCTTCAGTTTTTAGTGAGGATATATTTTTATATAAAATGCTACAACCACAGGTTGCTTGGGAGAAGATCCTGTGACTAATGGAGATAAAGTGTCCATTATGTACTTATTTGCTCTTGCTGCCTCAGTAGGCAACCCTGTTGCCTCCAAAGCTTATCTGTGTTTAATCTTAGGGAACCAAATACTCCTATCAGATGAGCTGGGAAAGGTTACTAAGAGCAACTATTCACTGAACACCTTAGTGCATTTATTTTGAAAGAGTAGGCACATAGGCAGACATCGAAAAAGGTGGTCAGACAGCTATGGCTCAAATGCAGTGAGGTTTAATTGCTGGTGTTGGGTACATGGGGAAGCAGAGTTTGAGAGGTGATGGCTGAATCTTCTCCACTATTCTTGATGGTTGAGATACTGTAGTTATTTATGTTAAAAATATTTAATTTTAGCAAGGCTTCACTGACCTATCTGATGCAAGGTTAGTCATTTTTAGCAGATTTTGGCAAGATTTTTAGAAGTTAAATCTTCTGCAGCAGTAGAAGCTGGAAGCAGATCAAAAGGGTTTGCAAAAAAAGAATTCTGTTTCTTTAAGGGTGGAGTTTTGTATGTTCTATTTACCTTCATATTCTTTTTCCACCATTTGGCCTCAAAAGACCAGTAAGGCTTAGGGAGATAACAGAGGAAAAGCAAACAAAAGTAGAGTTTTGTCCTTTGCCAGTGGCAATGTTCTGTTTAACTACCTTTAGTCTTCTCTTCCTTTTTAGTATGACTGATCATCCATCTCCAAATGCTGACAGTTGTCATGCTTTGAAATATGGAAAGCATTTCCTACTGGTTTGTTTTATTTAACCATTGCAAAGCTCTTGGGACCTGTTATCATTACTGATATATTATTTTGTCATCCTTTTAATTTTGGTGTGGTAGCATAAAAGTCAGTATGTTTTTTGGCAATGTTAGCTAACTGAAGAAGTTGCTTAACCTGCATTTTCCAAAGTGGTATTCTGCTTTTTATTTTGTACCTAATTCTGCATGTTTTTTGAGCACAAACTGTTAAATATACAGAGAAATGGAGCTGTGCTATATTGCTTTTCTGTTCAGTCCTTTTTATCTTGTCTTTTTGGTTCTTATTTGCTTAGGCATGGCTGAGTTTGTCTTCACTCCGATATGTTCTTTTCTGCTGTCCTTTTGTATTTTCAGCCAGACTTACCTGGCAGTGCGTTTATCAACACCTTTCACTAACAACAAAATGACAGCAGACTTTTGAAAGAAGCTTGTGTTGAGGTGTGTTCTCTCCTGAAACCTTTTTTAAAAAGTAGATATCTATAGCAGCTACACTCTCCTCTTTGGTGTCATTTGGTTTGAGAATTCGGCAAATGAAAAGAAACTAGAAATTTCTCAGATTAGGACTGAGATTCCAGATAGTCATAGCAAGTTATTTATTGAGGTGTATTTCTTGCTGTGTAACTGTTGTCTGATATGATGTTACTGACAAAAAGTTTGAAAAGAGGCTTTTGTCAAGAAAGGTTGGACCAGGTGTTCCTCAAGATGCCTTCCAGCCTTATATTCTATGATATATATAAATCCTCTGGGGATTCTGCCATTGCTAAGGCTGTTAAACAGCATAGATCTCACTAAATTCTCACGCTGAGTTAAGTGATTTATAGTGGCTGATAAAGTAGGAAGAGCTGGGGCAAGTATTACACCAGTGCACTCCCCTGAGTTCACAGGCTAGGCCGAGACTGTGGCATTATCCCCATAGGTACCAACACCAATCCAGTTATAAAAATCCTGTTTAAAGAACCACGTGAGCAAGTCTTGAGAGAATAGTACCAAAGCACAGTAGTGAATATTGATAGGCAGCACAGCAGACCAGTGACCAGGAAAGTAGATTTTTGGTTCATGATGTTTGACTTTTAGAAGGTACTGGTCAAACTGGACTTCATACTTCTCAGTCTTCTGTTCATTCCTAACTCTGATCAAATAACTCTTTGTCATCCCATCTTGCAAGACTGATTTTCTTGTGGCTAATAACAAGTGTGACTAACAAGTGTTTCTGTCTTTTCTTTCAGGAAAGAGTAATTAACCATGCAGCTGGCAGCCATGGTGTGTCAGGAATATTCATGAAATACGACATCAGTTCACTTATGGTGACGGTGACAGAAGAACACATGCCTTTTTGGCAGTTCTTAGTGAGGCTCTGTGGCATTATTGGTGGAATTTTTTCAACTACAGGTGATTATCAGTGCTTTCCTTCTTAAGTTCTATCACATTTTTTTTATTGTGGTGATTGCTATGGATAAGTTACAGGGAGTCATCTTAAAAGGTTTAAGACAAAGTGCTCATTTGTGTGCATTGAAATGTGCCATGAAAGCTACTCAGTGTTGGTGTCCCTATATGGCATTTCTGGTGTTCTGAGGACCTGTTGTTTCCTTTTTGGTAACTGTAGCAAAGTTTATTTACTTCTGGAAGAGCAAGGCTATATCTGTCTATAGATACATAAATATCTATATATATGTATGTACACATACACACACATACTGATATTCTGTGTATTTCCTGTTGTTGGGATCCAGTAATTAAATCAGTGACAAAAATTTCTATCTGAAGTAATTGGGAAGATTTTCCTTGTCAATGTACTGCTGGATTTGCTTCATCAAAGAAAGTAAACTAAGTTGAAAAGGCCCAATTTATTTGCTGGTTAAGACATAATAGGGTATCTGGATTATGAGTTATTTCTTTCCTTGGCTCTCATTGGAAGGAGAGCTCAGTAAAGATGCTTCAAACTAAGAGCTGCTTTTCAAAGTAGATATTTCTGTCCCACACAACGTATTTTCACCCATGAAAGTTGGCAGAGGGAATTACGTTTACTTGGTAGCTATTGAAAAGGAGGTCCACTTCCCAGGGGAGCAGGACATTCTCAAGTCTTCACTGAAATAAATTCCACAGTCTCTGCTGGAGAGCTCTGCGACCAAAGCTCTCATCAGTGAATGCCATGCTGCCTTACAAGTCTCTCCGTGGTCGTCTGATGCTGATGAGCGTCCCTTTGGGGTGCAGGCTCGAAACAGCCGCACGTTGGGCGCCAAATACTGGAATATTACCAATATTGCCGAAGGGATGTGCCCCTGGCTTGCCTGGCCCTGTGTCTGAGCCAGATAGCAGCAACTGAGGCGTTCCTACCCCAGAGATGCTATCTGGTAGTTAACTGTTGCAGTCAGGCACAAGTCCAGACATGCCCAAGATCCGGAGGTAGTGGTGGGATCAGATTCTTCTGGCAGAGAGGCTTGAGGCCATGGGGAAGGAAAGGAGTCAGTTCTGACGGAGGGTTTAATCCAGAATTTTATTCTGGCCCGCAGGTTCTGGATCCAGTAACAGCTCCAACAGAACTCCTATCAGACCTTTAACAGCCTTCCAACTGGCTAAACTGACCCTGACTGCATGGCTTGTCTGCCCTTTTAACCCGGGGAAGAGGGGGAGGGGAGGGGTACAAAGCCCACCAACTAGGTGAGGGAGAGGGAGTTCCAAAGGACAAAAGACACCTGGATTGTCCAATGTCCCCCTAGGGTGCAGGGCGTTCTTTGAATCTGCCCAACCACACGACGCCCCTAGTTTGGCAGGCAGTTCTCAGAAGAAGTCCGGGTGGTGGAAGGAGGTGACTGATACACATACCTGGGGAAGGGATCTTCCGGGGAGAAGCCTGGAATTCTGGGGCAAATCCTGACATCAGCAGGTAGCTACCGCAACAGGTAGCTTTACTTTCTTGATGCATTTCAGAATGTTAGAATTCTCCCCTGCCCTGCCCTTGATATACCCATCCTTCATGTTAATTTCTCAGTGTTTTATGTATGGGTTTACTGCACCTGTGTCCTGTCTAAGTATGGTGCATAGCTTTGTTGCAGTGCTTCTATAATACATTTTTACTACTGGTGACAGTTTAAATCCTGTTTGATGTTGCAGGAATTTTACATGGCTTTGGAAGATTTGTAGCAGAAATTATTTTTTGCCGTTTCAGACTGGGCTCTTACAGATCCACATCGGTAAGGAAAACTTCCTCTAAGTATTTCTCTAAGTGGTACAGCTGAGGATGGATGATAAGGACAGCTTTGGGACTTGGTCCCAGGCAAATTTAAGATATTTGCAATAAACCCTGCCCTTGACATGCATATTAGCAGAGATTCAACAGCTTTTAAAAACAGTTGGAAAACCTAAAACGTAAGGACGTAGAATTCTCTAACAAACTGATTTAATGCAGCTGAGTCTCTTAGATGTCCTACATTCCCTTCATTGTCCTTACTATGTTCTTTTTATTTTCATATTGCTCCAAAATTTGCATGTTTCCCGGGCCTGGTTGGTCTCTCTATCCTGGTTTTGGTTTCACATAGCCTTTTGCTTGGCCCGCACACTGAAGAAGAAGCACTGTGTGCTGCAGGGTTCAGTGGTGCTCCTTATTGCTCTGCAGGCTACTGCCAAGCAGTGTGAAAGAGCTGAGCCTTCCCCTCTCCCTTCATTAGGCAGTAAGAGAATTGCTTCTCTAGCAACTACTGGATTTTATAGTACTTTCATTTTTCCCATTTAAGTCTGAAGACAGCCTTTGAGACCTCTGCCTTTCTCTCAAATTTGATTGAAGTTTGCCAGCTGACAAGGTTATGTGAGTGGGGAGAGAGGAAAGAAGGCAACCAAATTTGTATAATATTTCTATGAGAGGGTGGGTAAAAGGCATCTAGGAAATGCACAAAAATAAAGAAATGCATGGTTTTGAGGAGGGAGGGTGGAGATTCTGTTTCTGGTCAAGCCATTAATAACACCTTGCTTTTGTTTCACCAGGTCCCACTTCCTGATGGCCACACAAGCAACCACTTACCTCTAATTACAGACAATAGTACACATTAGCCTCCTGAGAAAATTTTTTCTTCCTGCCTGATACAGACTTTTTTATAATAAAGAAAACATTGTGCAATATCCTGAGACAGTGCTGATGGGCAGCAAAAATTGAAGCCTTTAAAAAAAAAAAAAAAACTCCAACAAAACAATTTGTGTAATTTTTTGTCTTTGAGTGCACGTGGAGACATAGGAAATTGTGAGACCAGTGAGGTGGATGATCTTCTGGAGAGTGAAGGAGTGTTGCTGGCAATACACGATTCGTGGTCGAGTTGAACATCTTTGTGGTGGCTGCCTGTGACCACTGAACCATCTTAGTGATGCCTGGGAAGGCTGCAGGCCCCAAGGAGAAAAGAGTACAAGTGAGATGTGTGGAAGGGCTGGCAGCAGCTGCAGAGGGACAGTAACAGAGCTGGAGTTTCTCTTAAGTGTGCAGGTGGGGGATTGGCTTTTCTTGGTTTTTTTTTTTTNTTTTTTTTTTTTTTTTTAATAATGCTGGGGCTGAGGGCTGAGATGTCTTTTATACAGCTGGGAAGCAATCCTAGAAAATCATGAAGAAGATGGGAACAAGAGAGTAAGTAAGGTGGAGCCCAAGCCATGATATTGGTTACACCCACTGCCTTTCTGCAGCCCCACCATTCCTTAGCGGAAGAAACACGTGGAGCAGAGGAGTAGTTCCATGTTTCTACACAGCCACTGTGCCAGCAGTGAGTGTGTCACTTCTGACATTGGTGTGGAAGTGCCCAAGGACTCCAAGAATGTGCTCCAGCCTGCATAGCTTTTGGACTTGAAATAAGAAGCCCTTTAAGTAAGGCATTTGACTGTGGTTTTGATAGAAGGCAAGACTCCCTAGTAAAAAAGTCAGGAAGTCTTTGTATGCTTCTTTCTAGGTAAAGAAATTGCTTTGATGGACTCTTTCTTGTAGCTGTACTGCTCATGTGGGAGCCACGGAAGCATCTGCATCCTGGAAATGTAGAGGGGAAGGGAGAAGGGGGCAAGAAGCTGCCAATTCAGGCTGGTTGGGAGGTCTGCTGGGCCAGGTACAGAGTGTGGAGCTGGTAGTAGATGACTTCAGGGAATCTGAATCATATTGCTGCAGACAGATGATGAGACAGGATCTGCAGAACTAATCCTTGCTGTTCATTAAGTTTTTTGTAAGTTAAATGAAGAGAGCAATATTGTATTGTAAATATGCTACTGAGAAAGAATGTTATTAATGCAAATGTTGCTTTGAGAAATGGAACTTCATGTTACTGCTGAACTACTGGTGTACACCTGTGGTTGAACAGTTACTCCATTCCATGAGTGTAAAAAAATTAATATGATTCCTTCTCAGAAAAACTGATTTAATAATGTTAGAAGATTATGCTGATCCTGGCCTTACTCACCATGGAATTAATATTTTAATTGAGAGGACTAATTACAGAAAAATAAAAATCTCTGTGGCGTTGTCAGATTTTGCTGACTTTCATTAATACGCTTTCTAGGACACTCGGACTTTGTTGATGAGCATAGTGTTAATAACACAGCTGATTTGCTATGCAAAGCGAAGGGCTTCCTAAAAAGAAATGAAATAGTAAATAAAATGTGGGAAATAAGAAAATACTTCTGTTGAATTTGGCTATTGAGAAAAAAGTTCAAGGAAGCCAGGTCCTTGGGGATGACAGCCAGGTTTGGGGTTTTCTCTTTTGTGCTTTGTTTTTTTAACATTGATTAAAACTTCAGCAGCTTCACAAACTCTTTGGTTCCCATTTTTCTTTGGCATTTCTTCTGGGGTTTCTTTCCTACTTCTGCTCAGACTGGTTCTGCTTTGGGCTTTTCCTAACACTTGTTTCTTTTCTGGCTGGAACAGACTGTACTGGTGGGAGAGACTGATCTCAGTTGACTTTCTGTAGCAGAACTTTAAATGTTTTCTATTCTCACATGAAAGAGCCAAGCGGCTTGATGTGTCTTAAATCCTTGTGTGGCATATTCATGTTGTTTTATCTAAAAAAAGCTTGTGTGAGGGCTGGTTGCTAATGGAAGAAAATTTAAGATCAGATGTGAAGTGCTGCATTGCAGAGTGAATACAGGATCAGTTGACCCTGTGCTGTTTGCTTTCTCTCCACAGTGAGTCTGGTAGTTGGAGCAGTACTGCTGACCCTTGTACCATGTGTTGTCAGCACCTTAACCAGCATGTGCAGTGAAGTCCAGTAGTTTATTGCAGGGACTTCTTTTGGGTTGCATTTATTTGCATTATGCAAAAGTGAATGTAGAATGAAAAAATTAGAGGAAACAGAAGCCCAGATGTTAATGTGATGTGTATTTTCTGAAAGGAGGATAGTAGATCAAAATACCTTTTTTTGGGTTAGGAAAGATGGTCAAAATTATGTATTTTTATCCTTTGCTCTTAGACAATGATGAAGAGAGGGGGCCCAGAGGAAGACAGTTTAAACCTTTATGAAGTGGGTTCATAGCACAGCATTTGCAGACCAGTGTCTGGCCAAGAGCTGTTCTCCACTCCCAGGCAGCGTGGTTTGGGTTGTGTCCTGCTGCTGCCCTGCTCCCCCAGGGAGAGGCTGTGTTAGCAGAGCACTGTCACGTCTGCCTCTGACACCTGGAGTGTCAGCACCTGGAGTGCTGTGCCTGGATGGGGGTGTCCCTGGGGCCCTTGAACCTCACCCCAGTGTTGTAGGAAGCTGGTGCCAGCCCCAAGGGGTGGGAAGGGGATGGGAACGGATATTGCTCCAGTGATAGTTTTGTGGCTCAAGGGGAAACCAATCTGGGTTTTTAACAGAACAGACCATCTTTGGCCATGTCACCTGCGAGCCAGCACCACACAGCATTGACAAGAAGTTGCTATAAAGTCTCTGAGTTACAATGACACTTCACTACTGTGCTCCTGGGTGTATTTCACAAAAGATTTCTGATGAGAGAAAGGAAAAGGCAAGATTATAGCCAGCCCTGGCACTGCAGGAATCCCTCAGTAAGGAGTGGCTCTTTTATGGTACAGCAGAAAGTGGGATGAGACATTTCAGTGGGCAGGGAGGCTGTGGGCGCAGGTACCTGCTCTGTGGACAAGGCAGCAAAAGCAAACTGGCAGGGCAGACAGGCTGTGATCAAAACCTGCAGCTCTGAGAGAGAATGTGGGGGGAAAATTGATCATAAGCTCAGAGAAGGGGTAAATGTAATTTAATAATAGTGCTTCTAGGTGAGTGTGCTGTGCTCTTGAGTTGTGTATGAGGAGCTATGGTGGATGTAGGTGGGCAGTGTGATGGGGAGGCTGTGGGAGTCAGGCTGGCATGGATGCCACTGTACTTTATGGCTGCCATCTTTCTTACCACCTCTGTTTTGTGCATTGGTGCCTACTGCAGGGCACACCACAAGAAGACAGTGAAGTGGGTTTAGGAATGGAAATTTCCCAACTTCAGGCTCTTTTCATTCTTTTCCCTGACTTTGCTAGCAGATGTTCTGGAGCTCTTGCTAGCAGAGAGATGGGGAAGAAATGAATGTCTGTCTGTAGCTGGAAAGGGATTAGGTTAACAGATGTAGCAGACATTTTTTTAAAAAAGCAAACCCAAGCTGCTTTCCCCTGAAATTCTCATCCTAGAAATAGGTAAGTAATTTGAAAGAAAATTCACCTCTTCCCCTCTCAGAACCTCTGTGGTGGGGACCTGTACTGCAGGTATGGGGCTTGGCTTTTCTCTGCAGCCACTAGCTCTGCCTGGGATGGCTGTTTGGGATGGTCTGTGGCAGGACAGGGACATGTGTTGATGGAGTCAGTCCTGCATGGAACTGAGCAACGACTTTCCTTCCTGCCCTGGGCAAGATCTTTTTAAGCTTTTCAGGGACAGATTTGACAAACCAAGCCCTAAGTAGAGGGCACAGTTGCTTAGGAAGCGTCAGAGGCGGATTATATTTGGTGTATAAATGCAGCTGTGATTAACTGAACAGACAAAAGCAAGGTCAGGGAGGGAGCTGTTGCCTTGTCCTTTTGCAATTGAGTTCTCTGTGAGAGGATCTGTTGCTAAGGATGTCTTGTGTAATGATGCAGCGACACTGAAACAGGAGGATGTGATCATCTTGTCATATCTCCGGTGGCACTGATGATACTAAAGCTCTCTGCTCCCTGTTTCTTCAGAGGCAGCCAAGTGATGCAGCTTTCTTCTGGGAAAATGGGAAAGGAGAACAGCTTGTTTGGGGATACTTGCTAAGACCTCTGTGTTTAAAAGGTGCCCCAGAAGCTGAGGTTTATTTACTCTTTCCTTACTCAGACTGGGGCAAAGATACTTCTTGTAAAGACATTTTTTTCTGCCAATGCTCAGTGAATGCAAGTTATGTCTGAGATTTGGCTTTGTTGGTGGACATGCTGCTTAGAGGAAATGTCCATTCTTGCAATATAAAGTTAATGTTTAGCAATTAATGCTTCAAGAAGCCTTAAGGGACTTTGTCTACTGCCTTTTGTGCACTGGCAAGGGTTTGATGGTGCAGGTCTGTCTGCCGTCTGCCCTTGCACACCTTGACAGAGTGCTGGCATGCGTTTGAGCTGATTTGGTTAAAAACATGTGAAATACTTAATCTTTTCCTTCTGCCATAGCTTAGCATCATTTCCAAAGCATTTCTGGTTGCTGCTGGCCCAGGAGAAAGGCAGTGTCACCTTTCCCTGCCTTCCAGAGGAGTTTTGTGAGAGCTGGTCCATGAATTAATTAAAATATGAATCTTCAAGGCTGGGTAGTGCAACCTCCCCTGGGTGAGAGCTGAAGGCATGCTCTGAAAACATGTCTCTTTGGGGCTTCCACTTACCAACATTTAAGCAAAATCTCATTGTGGCTTGGTTTGGAGTATTTTTTTGTTTTGCTTTGCATATATACATAGAAATATTCAGAGTTGCAGGATCAGTAATTTGATTTATGGAAAATGAAACAGAAAGCCAGACTGATTTGGGGTCAGGAGGACCCTAGTGTGGTCTGGGGGCAAGAGGCCATGGCAAACAGCTGCTGGGCAGGCTCGGGATGGGCAGAGCTTCTCCAGCCAGGCTGCTGTGCTCATGTCTCTGCCTGCACAGGCACAGACAGGAGCTGCCACAGACGCTGCTCTCAGCTTGGCCCTGCGTTTCCTCTGCCCCTCTTCCATCCCCAGCTCCAGCAAAGCAGATTTCAGATTCTTTCAGCAGGACCAGTTGCTCTGCAGCAACTGCTTCTGAGTCCCTGCAGAGCCCAGGTGTTTGTGTCTCTTCCTAAATTTAGCTGTAATAGCCATAAAAACAGAACTGAAAGGGCTTGGGGTTGCTGGGTTTTACCCCTTGAAAAATTTCCTGTAATTACAAGGTGAGAGTGTATTTTGCCATGAGATTTTCTAGTTGCAGAGTGCTCAGCACATAGGACTATTTTGGAAAAGAAAAAAAGCAGAGGGAGCTGAGTTTTGACTCATGGATAACATTCGAAAATTACTGTTTACCAAAGCTTAGTTCCCTGGCTGGTGGTTGGTTATTAAACGTGACTGTGAACAACAGTGGCATTTAAATTGAGCAGGGCCACTGCACAGGGCAGGGTGGCCCCAGCCTTTGGCTCTGCATGCATCAGGTGCTGCTGTTGCTGTGCTTCAGCTGGTAGTGTGGGCTCTAGTGGGTACCTCTCCTTGAAATTCAGAAGTTCACTTTGCAGATTTTGAACTTCATTGGAATAATAGGAAGCTCATTTAACCTTTACTTATGCATATGCAGTTTAACAGCATCCTTTGAGTTTCACTTGAACCCGATGGTGCTTGACTAATGCAAAGGAGTGGTCACTGTAGCAGTCTCTGGAGGCGTGTGGAGAGAGAAAATACTTTTACATGGCCAACATCACCTCAGGAGGAATGGACTGGCTTTCAGTCCTCCACTGGCAGCACCCGAACCCACCCTCTGCATGGCAGGCTGCAGCCTCTGCTGCTGCTCGTCCAAGGGCGCATAGCTTTGAGAGAAGTTCTGCAGCCTTTTAAAGATATTTATTTATTGTGATGTCTGAGGATACTGGTATGAAATTGTAATTTCTGGGCCTCAGCTCAATTGATTTAAAGTCCAAATTGCAGAGCCCAGGAGCCTGGCAGATGGTGATGGGGGTGGATGTTTCTTGTAACTCCAGAGAAAACAGATGTTTTCAAGGCAACTGCAGAGGTGTCGTGGCAAGAAAAAGTGGAACTGAGACTCACCGACCTAACGCTGGTGTATTTATAATGAAAAGCGCCAGGTGTTTCCGTCGCCGCTACATGGGTAACTCTCCGTGGCCTATCGCACCACGCTGTGTCCTCACGGCACGATGGCGCTCTGCAGGCTGGGCTCTGCAGCGGTGCTGGAGCTGTGTGACCCTGCGAGCTGAGGCACTGCTCCCCCGGTCACTGCTGACCCGGGGCCTCTCCCTTCCTGCTGTGACTGATTGTGGCTCATCCTTCACTTAAAATGGGAGCTTGGCGTGAAGGGTTTTGTCCCCTTTGTAGCCGCGCTAAACAGGTCTGCAGAGGCGAGGTGGTGCAGGGCTAGCGCGGCCTAGTGTGCCCCAGAGAGGGAGCCGTGGCCGGGGCAAGCCGGGCTGCTCTGGCACGGGAAGTGTTGGCACGGGAGGAGCTGGAAGCTCCCGGTGGGATGCAGCCCCACGTCGCTGGAGGGGATCCCAGCCTGCTCGCTTCTGCCCGGGGATCCTTGAGCACTGGGCTCCGTTTGGCCGCGTTTTCTGCCCTGACCTCGCTGCGGGGGACGGCCCTGAGGGGATCCGTGAGGCGGCACTGGCCCCCGCAGCGCTGCCGGCTCGGCTGCTGAGCACTGACGCTGCCAGCTTCTGCTTGTTATTTTATTTCTCTCTCTCTCTATCTCTCTCTTTCCCCCCTTGCTTTCTGTCCCCTCCCGCTTTCCTGCAGAATGGTTTCAGTGCTTCTCGGCTGGATGGCAGCGGAGTCACAGCCCCTCCAGCAGAACCTGCCCCTCTCCCAGGCACAGCTGTGCCGTCAGGAGCCAGTGCCAGGACACGGCACGGGAAAAAATGGTTCAGAAAAGGCAAAACACTAAAATGGTCTAGGAGATTTTAATTTCTTTCCCTTTTTCTGTCCCCTTTAACTTTTCAGGTAGGTGACACTAATGGGCTGTGGTGGAAGTGAAGTAAATAATCACGTATGCCAGAGACCGCGCATTGATTTTTAAGTCTCTCCTCACTAGTTAGTGACAGAGACTGACAGCAGCACTTAAACCTCTGGAAGCAGGAAGGCAAAGCAACACAGTAGAAAGAGAAAAAAGTAAAGGCCTTTGCTTGCTTTTTGACTTTCATCATGTTTTTACTAGAATCATTTTGGTATAGTTTAAAAGAAACTACTGTTTTTTAAAATAGCTCTATTGGTGTAGCATAAATTTTAATAACCTTAAAAAAATCATTCCAGTTTACTGCTCAGTCCAAACAACCCATGTAAAAAGGTAGGTAGCAGTCAGCATTGAGGTCACTGCAGGGGAAAAAGTTGTATCACCATTTGGTAATTCTTGTAATTCTGCTATTTAACTGAACAAGGACCAGTGTAAGTATTGAGGCATCTTGCTGAGGTGCCTAAAGCTCAAGGCACAGCTGTCCTCACAGTGCCTACACATCTCACAGGTGCAGCAAAGAACATTCCTGAAACCATCTGTTAGAAATTTTACCTGGGTTCACTTCTGAATTTTTGGTAAATGAGGTTTCCCTTTGCTAATACAACAATAATTAATACATCTTGTGGTTTCTTCCTCTTAAAATAATGAATTTTAAAATACAGATATGCAGTAAGTATGATTCTCCATTTTCATGTGATTATGCTACTCTGTATTTATAAACTAATTGTTGCAAAGACACATGCCTGCCTACCTAACAAAAAAAATGGGAAAAGTTACCAAATACTATGCTGGCAGCCAGTGAGTTGTACCTGTTCAAAGACCATGAAGAAGGCTTTATATAAGAGAATGTGCAGATCAGTACAGTCCTGGGATGATTTCATAATATGGATGAAGAACTAACTGAGACGGAAATAACAGAATACTTGATAGTTCTGATCAGGAAATTTGGTTCTCTTAAGGCAGGTAAGGGGAGCTCTTTCCAGATTTTTTAAAAATTAATGACAAAAGCCAGAAAATAAGTGAGAAAAATTGTTCATATGCTTTTCTACTTAAAAGACTAATAGAAGAATATGACTGTCACTGTCTTTTCCTCATTCATTGAGACTCATTGTTTTCCTTTACTACTTTCTCATGTCTCTGGTATCTGAAGTGTTCACTGTAAAATGGATTGTTTGTCTTGGAAATGCCCACGTTTGGGGGTTAAGCCACATCTGAGAGGCCTCATTCTCTCTCCTCCCTTACGTGTCCCAGTTTTGCCCCAAAGTGGTGCATGAATAAGTAACAGGGTAATAATATGGGACACTAGAGGCAGAATGAGAGTTCAGAGGAATGCCAGGACATAATACCAAAAGTGCATTAAATCAGGTTATGCAGGTTGTTTACAGTGGAGTTGACAGGAACTGCTTGTAAAAGAAATGAGGTTAAAATTAATGACCAGGAGAATCTGCAGATGTAATTTATCAGAGTCAGCAGAAAAGAATGACTCTAATTAGTAGCACAGGAGGGGAAGGATACTTTTAAAACCCCCAACAGTATCCAATTGAGCATTCAGCTCACTGTGTATGTTTAGTCTCCTTGTCTTTAGGGTTAAACCCCAGTACCCTTTAGGGTACTGAGGGACATGGGGTTACTCACCTGTCCCAGCTCAGGAGTTCAGTCATACCACACCACATGCTTGTTTCCCAAGAGCAAACAGGCTCTTTTCTGAAGTAAGGGTTATCTGTTTTCACATTGGATGTTATCCTAAGTACGCAGGAAAGTGGCAGAACTTGTCCTCTTAGCGATCAGCTTCCACTGGTTTTCAAACAGCTCCAGTGAAACCAGAGTGAACACAAAGTTATGGATAGTTTTTTTCTTCTTTCCTTTGTCAGTAGAGGTGTTTCTGGGAACAGGTTTCAATGGTGCTGTTCCTGCCCTTGGTGGCAGGTGCCAGCTGAGGAAGAGATGCCAGTCCCTGAGTGCTTCTACCACGAAGCACCAACACAAGATGTTCTCTAAATATCTTCTTGCAGTACTAAAAGTATTTGGTGAGGATGCAGTGGGATGTGTGAATAAGAACTGTACTGCTAAACAGTCCCAATGGGTTACCACCATGACAGAATTTTTCTTTCCAGCCACAGATAAATCAGCAGTGGCCAGTTGAGTTTGGTTTGCAATGAGCTCCCGACTCTCTTTTGGCTGCTGTTTCTTTTGTTCTTTGCCTTCCCTATAATAGTGAATACATGACCCAATTCAGTCTATGGATCAATGCTATCCAGAGACTTGGAGAGGTGAGGAATGACTACAGTGACAATTCTCCTTACAGGTCACCTTGTATTTCTGGGGGAGGCTGCAGGAACACCAAGCAGAAGACAAACAGGGGAAGGGAAAAGGGCTCAAGACATGCAATGCAGCAGAGCAGTGTCCAGCAGGAATGCAGCTGTGTCAATAATATCTACAGAGCCAGGATTTTGCATCACCCTGAAGGAAGTAAATGCCACAAAAACTGCACAGAAAATCCCCTCCTTAAAAATTCAATGATGAGAAAGTAGACTTACATTATTAACAAAGCACAGTTTTAATAGAAATGTTTAGGCTCACATTTCAAAATGACTTACAAATAAACTTAATCACAATGCATATATCCTTTTATTTTAAAAAACAACCATATTCATTCTAACATAATATATATTTTCTGAGTTATAAAATCCCATATAAATAGAAAATTCTTCTTAGTACACTGATTACAAGAATTTATAGAAACCAGGATGCATATCTGAAAAGAATCCTGATTATGCATTCTACAACTGGCAGAAAATAGAATAATGCTAGAGTTGGACACAAGAAATGCTGTTGTCCCAGTATGTAATTTTCTTAAAAATAAAAACAACAACAACAACAGAAACCACAAACAAAAAAACTGAGAACTTTTTGGTTGCTCAACCTTGTTCAGCTCCCTAGACTCAGGAATGGCTCTGGATACTCCACTCCCTGAGATTTTGGGAGCACCCTGTGGATTCTTCTGGTATCAAGAAAAGAAAATGGCATCTGTCTTCAGGCGGACAGAAATAAGGCACTGCTTTAGAGGAGGTCACTGTGGGCTGTAAGCAGCAGCTTGGACTTACAGACAGAAAGCAGCAAAAAGTGACTCTTGAATGAAGAAGTGTGGAAACAAATTTGGAAGAGGCAGCCAGTTCTTACACTCCTCAAGGTTCCCCTGATTATCCCCCATAACAACATAAATCCAAACAAGAATGAATAAGTGGAAACTTGCCATGTTAGAAAAATCAAAGCAGAAGTTCCCCTTTTTTTAGACTGAGGTAAGCAAACGAGCAAGTCAGACTAAGAGCAAGTCATAGCAGCATTTGGATCAGAGCATTCCCCCGTGCTTTCTCTTCTCTCTTCCAAGAGAGCTGCACAGGAGAGCTACGTGACTGGCAGCATTCCCAGTGGTGTGGCTGCATCTCCTAGGAGCAGGCAGACTGCAGCGCTGCAGGAGGACACTGACGTGCGGAAGCCTCACAGTGTGTTTAATTTGGAGCTATTTTATTATAGTAGCACAATGGGGTTTTTTCTGGTCATAATGGGAAAAAAATGGTCAATTATTCATGGAAGAAACAGACAATTCTGCCTGTTCTTTTCAAAGAGTAATGTAGTAGTTATATATTCCTTTAAATGCTGCTGTTAGATAAAATATGATTTTTTTCATAGGGTCATGAGCTCTGACATTACTAAACCATGAATCATAGGAGCAAACTCATACATGCAAACTGCAGTAAACACAGAGAGGTTTAAATTTTGCTTCTTATTAGAGTGTCAACTCATAGAGATAATGAAGTAAATTAGAGCCATTTATAGTCTCCTGGATTATTCCCAGTTTAACTGGGATCAAAAACTGGATGAACAATGTTATACTGTAGTTGAGCCATAGTTGCAGAGAGCAGAATTGCACAGGTAAACAACATATCCATGATACCATTTTAGAATCAGAAATTCCCATCAGTTTTCTGTCCTTTCAAATATTACAAATAACTTCTTTCTTCTTGGCATCCTATGAATACTCTCATGGTAATTTTCTTCCTGCTTTAGGTTAAAAACAACAGGAAGAAGAAGTTGTAAATATTGCACAGTATGTTAGGATGGAAGACTAGAAAAAAAACAGCACTTGCAGGGTGACTTTTCAGTCCAAAGAAAAGCTCTTCATTTTTTCTGCTAATTCCTGTCTCATTTCTATGTGTTTCTTCAGGTTTTGCACTTCATGGGGCAGGTTAATGTCCCACACTGACACACAGGATTGTAACTCTGGAGAAAAAAAAGAAGATTTGAAAACTGCAACAGAGATGAGTTATTGCATAACTAGAAATTATTTTGCTTATCTGCTTGCTCTCAATTACTTATAAATTTACCCAACGGAGCGTGATCTTTAGGACTCAGAAGACAAGTTCCAAGACACTTCGTGTGTGAGGTGATGCTGTTATGGGGTACAAGCTGTTTGTACTTGCACAATGATTTGGATTCTAGTTCCTAAATTTAGAGTATCCCATTTAAAAATACTTGAAAAAACATTTCTGGTGTCTATGGACCTTAAGGAATTGACCTGAGCTACAGCTAATGCTAATACTGAGGTGCCTGCTAAAATTTCATCTCTATTTTTCCAAGCAGATATATCCTAAATGCCTGTGAGACTCAAACCCCATTCGCTGTAAAATAAAAACTGACTTCACAAACATGTGAATATACTGAGAAAAGGTCACTTCTTCAGTCTCCATTCATGCAAACAACTCTTTATTCATGAAGAATCCACACTGTTCTTAGTGGAATAGGGGCAATTGAGAACATTTACATGAGTCAAGGCTTACAAACTAAGGCCCCAAGGATTCTGGAGTCTCTGATTCTTCTCTGTAATTAATGTCATTCTTAAATAAAATAAAAATACTAACAAGCCAATAAAGGTTCTTATGGTTACAGGAATTGGGAAATATCACAATGTAAACCCAATACTCTAAAGTTTGACTCATTTCAGTCAGCTCATCTACACTTGCCCTCCTTAACTTTATACTATTATTGCCACATTTTTAGGAGTCACTGAAACTGGGATGAGATAAAGATGAAGAAGGGCATTGATCAGATCATCAACTTTAATGGTTCATAGAAAAATCTAAAGATGTAGATTTTCTATCTTCCAGCACTTTGCTATCCTAACTGTCAGGAAGCTTTTACTGATGTCTGACTGAAATCTCCCTTGCTGTAAGAGGAACTTGTTAGTGCTTATCGTACCCACAGGGAATATGTAGAAGTCTTTATTCTTTTGCTCTTCATTTACATATTTGAAGCCTATTATCATGTCCTCTCTAAGATTTATTTATATTAACCAATTTAACTTCCTGCAACGTTTCCTCACAGGTTGCATTGGTCTCCTCTGGACTACTCCTAATAGTGCAGACCATTCAGCAATAAATGCTTAGGCTCCTTCAGCAGAGGCCATATTAGCACTCAGCAAAGTGTAAGAATTAGCTCATGTCTTACAGACACCTCTTTCATGGTGTGAGAGTGGTATTTGCCTCGTGTGCACCCACGTGACCTAGCTGATTCATGACCAGGCTCTGATCAATTCTGACCCATTTTCTGCAGCACTGCTGTTTAAGCTGATCATTTCCTCACGCTGGTACAGCAGATCATTCCTAATTAAATAAAAGGTCTTGCATTTTTCCTTACAGAATTGTATCCTATTTCCTTCCAGACCATTAGCTCTATTTGTCAGGGTCACTTTGAGTTCTAATCCTGCCCTCCAGTGAGCTTGTCTTAGCTGTGATTTGTCTGCAAAACTAAGAAGTACATTCACTATTCTTTCATCCACATCTCTCATGAAAACATTGGGGATTCCTGACCTAGCACAGACACCTCTGGAAATCCATTTGATACATTCCCCAATTAGACAATGACATTTACTCTCCAAATACACTTTCCCAACAAACTGTATTGTATCCTTGAAACAGTGGCTTCCTCAGATCCATTTTTGGAAGCTACTTTCAGTTTCTATGAGCCCAGACATGCAAAAGCAAACAAAAACTGTTTAATAGTAGTGTTTCAATAAAATTTTGTCAAATGATGATCAACTCTTCACTCTCAGTGAGTAGTCAAGCACAATAGTGTCTCCTTCACTAATAATACAAGTTAGTAAAACACAATTGAGATACCTTTGTGATATTTGTTGTCTTCGGTGTCACTTTTATAGCAATATCCCAAAACAAGGACCACATTCTTGAGACTCCCTTTTTCAAAGAAATAAAATGTCAAATCTTAATTTTAATGTGAATTTTGTAATTTAAGGACAGAAAGAGTAGACGGCATCAAGGCATAAGAGGACAGAAAGCAGAGTTCAATCAACCAGACCCTTTATTCAAAATCATTAACCATGAAAAACCCAGACACAAAGACAATATAGTTCCCATCTCCATTTAATGTCAGGGTTTATCAAGGTTCCAAGGCATAAGCACAGGATCAGCCAACCAGCCTGCTGAACAAGCTCAAGAACAAAGCACCCTATTATACAGCACAGGCAGAAGTGGTAGAGTCACAGGAAACAGATGTCACAGCAAAAGGACAGGCTGCGAGTGAATTCCCAGTGCACAGCAAAACTTATCAGTTCAGTTATGAAAAAAAACAAACCAACCAAACATGACAAAAAACTGAGTAAAAATTATGAACTGAAAGTTTTAAACTTATGATGGCATATGGGTGGGAAGTGGAAATAGGGGATAGATCATAAGAAGGTGACTACTGAATAATGCAAAAAAAGACCTGGAAGACAGGAGTGGATGAATCACAAAAGGATAAACAGAATGTGCCCATGTTTCAATATCGACTTCTTGCTTATTTCCAACAAGACACGTCTATAAATGTCTTGCGAAGATAGAAGCTGTCATGTTCTGCCACAGCAGCTCCCTGTTCCTATTGGCAGCACAATGAGGGTGGAGAGCCCTTGGCTTTCAGCTAGTAGAGGAATACAGGACCAGCTTGGTCCCTGGTGAGGATCAGGGCAGGGAAGGAGCAGCCCCCACTGTGCAGACACTCCCCTGTAATACCGTGCCTCGCACCGCTTCCTGCATGGAGCCTTACACTGCCAGGGCAAAGATAAGGAGGGGAGCAGATTCTGGGGCATAAATAGACTGGAGTATGGCTTAACTGTGAAAGCTGCAGTTGGAAAGTTTTTTAACATACCCTGGGACCTCTGCAAGCTAGAAAGAGGTTTTTCCTGCCCTGAGAAGGTCAGCATTATATTCTCCTCTGAGAGTGATGTAAACCTGGTTGTAGAAGATGAGGGATGGTGGGAATCATACACATCCTCCATGCTCAGATTTTTCATAAATTTAATTTTTTTCCCAGGGCCAGTCCTATCCATACTTCTTACAAAAGTGATTGGAACTTAAGCAAAATATTTCTTATTTAGACCTATGTCCTGTCTTACTACATAGAAATCTAAATTTGCACTTGCAAAATAAGCTACAGATTTACATCTAAATTATTCTCATGCCTACTGAATATCAATGTGTTAGGTGACAGAGTTGGAAAACAACATTGTATTTCCATATATGAAGTACAGATAAATTAATGTCTCAAAAGTCTGGCAATCTCTTTTTCCTGAAATATTTACCTCTGTTTGACATTACATGTTTTAACCTTAAATGAAACTATTTCATACAAATATTATAAAAATATTTCCTGCTATCTTCTCATTTCATATAAGCAACGTGGTACTGTTGAAAAACTGCTAAACAGCCTCAGTGCCATTTTCAGAGATTCCAGCAGAAACCAAGTCCTTGAATTTAGGAAAAAAAACCCTAGCCCTTATAAATAATTGCTGCAAAAAGATGATCAAAAGAAAAAAGTACACATCGAACTGCATATATCAATCTTATTTGCTGTTCTTGAGATTTGTGCAAACACAGCTAAACTCCTGAATATTAATTTTTCTATAAATAAAATTTTGATTGAAAATGTTGAGGTGACTGAGCCTCAAGGTTTTTTAAATCACACTATTCTATACAATGTATTTTCCCTATCAATGACAGCAGCAAGGCAAAAATTGTTATGTTTTCATAGTAAGTATTCTTTACAAAATGCTAAAAATAAAATATCCCTTTATAATACTAACACTATAGCCATCTAGGACTAGATGGAATGATGATGCTGTGCTATAGCTTGCACCATTAACAGCTGGGCTCTGAACAGACTGTAACACTTGCTGTTTCAGGCAAAGAAAAATCAGAGGAAGGTGAGGTATGTTTGACTCATACAACGTTGCCAACACTAGGACCTGACTGTAGTCTATAGATTCTTCTGGTGCCAGAAAGGAAGACACAGCCCACAGAGTAAGTTCCTGATGGTAAGGAGAAACATTCACAGCCTGCAACTGTGATATTCATTAGCAGAATTACAGTGTGCTGCTGAATTCACGACAGCTTCAGTGTTTGGTTATTTGGTTTTTTTTTTTTGGACAGCAAACACAGTTTAAGTAACACGGACAGGGAAACTCCAGAGTTTTTTCCAAAACAAGTGGAAAGTGACGGGAATCAGCATATGGTGCCACAAAGTACTCTTTGAAGTAATGTGTATTTTGAATGTATTCACCACAGCAGTACCACAAATTTGAGTTTATATGGCTTTTATTACTTTTGGGAAAGGTGCAGGATGGTGTACAAGGGAAGGAAGTTCCAATAGCCAAGCAGTGTCCCTTCCTCAGCTGCATTCCTGTGGCTGTTTGTGGTCACCACTGAAACCCCACAACTCCTGTCTGCTTATAGCAGCTCAAAACAACTGTCCCTGATGACAGCAGCAGCACTTTACCAGCTCTGCTGTGATCTGCCTGTGACCCAAATCTAAAAGAACCATTCTTGAATAAGGATGGGAGAAGAAAACTAGGCAATAAGCAATGAAAGAGAAATTATTAAAATCCAACAGGGTCCACAGAGAGAGAAGCCAGAAGTGTAACACTTGAGATGGAGAAAGAACAAAGACAGACACTCGTAAGAGAAGACCATGTGACAGAGGATGGTGAGAGCTGTGCTGAAGCACAGCACAGGGATGCAAGTAAGGTGGGGGGCTCATGTGCAGACCAGTGACAAGCCAGGGAAGAGCTGCTGTTTTATGTGGACACATTTATTCAGCCTATTGGTATTCAGTTTACACCCTGAGAGTCTGACACTGATGGAAAATGACAGCTCTGGAGTAGAAAGAACGAACAAATCCTAGATAATGCTAATCTGTTCCTGGAACACCATAACAAGCAGTACAGAGAAAACCTAAACCTAAATTTCAAAGTATTAATCACTTGAAGGTTTTACTTACCCAGCTGAGCTGTTATCATGACTCGAACAGAATCACAGAACTTGTCTATAACTCGTACAGGACGACGCGTTGACAAATCAAGCAGCAAGATATGCCCTCCTCCTGTCCCTATCCACAGTGCAGTATTTTTCTGCAGACAAATGGTCTTCACTCTTCCAGAATAAGCCAGTTTATGTTTTGATTCCTTATTTAATTTTTCCACTTTGTTCCTATAAGTATGGAAACAATTTACATTGGAATTTGGCACCCTATTCTGCAGCTACTAAAATGACACTCTGAATACCAAACTTTTAAGCAATCATTCACCAAGTCAAACACAAAATTCTCATGCAAACAAACTGGGATGAAAACTAATGGACTCCAAAGAGCCATCTGGTCTGCTTCAGAAGACCTTTAAATAGAAGGCAGGAACACTTCTCAGTTCTCCCCTCGTCTGCAGGAGGCTAATGTCACAGCAAAGCAGGAAGAGTACACCTACACCTGCTCCTAACCTCACCATAAAAAAGAAATGGATGTGGCATGCTAAGGCAGAGGAACAATTTAAATGCAAATGAAAAAGTTGTCACACTTAATAAAAATCTGTTTTCCTACTGAATTTGTGCACTGTAAAAACATTCTTGTTCAGGGGATGCAGGAAGTAACTGGATTGGACTTAGTAGCTGAAGGACAGCAAAAGACTTTTTTCTTTCTTGGGCTAAACGAGTCTTCTTGACATCATAGAGAAATTGGGAAATACAGTAAGGGTCTTTAAAAAGTGGAATTCTGAATGGAATGTTCTGAAGTTCTGGGCCAAAAGACAGGATAGGAAATCCACACTTGCCCAACAAACTGGGCAAGTGCCTTACTTCTGGCAGATTAGGGTTCCATGCTAGAGAAGGCAATCTGATATTCAGTTTCTTACCCACTGGGGCAACAATCTGAAATAAAACACTTACTTAAGAAAATGTGCACAGTCAATTAATTCTGAAAGTTTTTCTGTCTTCTTGTCCCAGATTTCCACAAAATGGCTATTTTTCTTTGCCAAGTAAATGGATTTGTCTATTGCTATTGAAATAATGTTTGCATCACTGTAAGCATTATGACAGAACCTAGAAGAGAGAAGAACTCTAGTTAGATACATAGGAAATACCTAGTAGAAAAACTGGACTACTATGAGTGGGATTAGTTTCCCTCTGACTCTTGCAGAATCATTCAGCCTTAAAATCAAACCAGGCTAAGATACAACTGAAAGGCTTTGCTTTAATCTTCCTCCAGTTCAACATAAATTCCCACAGTTAGACTGATGACATCCTTGGAGGCACATTAATACTCAAAGTCTATTAATAAATCTTTCTCATCAAACACTCTTTTCCCTACTCAGGAAAAACTCCCCTTAACTTCAGAGTAGCATTTGTCCATGTGAGAATTACATCAAACACTCCCAAACCCTCAGTCAATAATTCCTAAATAGTGAGAAGTCAGCAATCAGACGTGATTAAATATATATAGGGCAAAGATATGCACACATATCATACTGACAAACATAGAAGGATAAATACTATGATAAATATGTATGTGTAATTCTAAGTAAAGTAAACAGGGTCTGGACTAGGCCAGCTGGAGAAGAAAACTGATCAATTGCATAGATATTGACTTCATCAATCCTTTATGGAGTAAAAATGTATTTCCTTGTTTAAAAGCAGGAACAAATATTTTCAACATTACTCACTGATATTCCATCTGCATTACGGAAAGAACAGAAACAAGCAAACTCAAAGAACGAGCTCTAGAACAAGACATTATATCAAAGTACTGTCAGAAATCTTTGATTAAAACAAATGAGCCAAGTAACATCACTTACAAAAATCAAAAACTTACAGTTGACTTGTCTTTGTTTCAATGAGCTTTTGAACAGAGAAGTCACTGGTTAAGGCAATGATTTTTGTTCCACAGCCTCCCCAGATTACATTTTTTTCAGATAAGCATGAGGATTCATTTAAGCACATCAGGGGTGTGCTAACATCTCCTATAGTCAGTATCTTCAAAGGTGTAGCACCTTTACACTGCAAGAAAAAATATACTCTGCATTAGAAACAAGGATGCAGACACTCAGAATCTTGTTAAAACAAGGCCACATAGCCTGCTGAATTAAATTTACATGTCCAGATTTTCTGATGGTTCAGAACATTTCCAGAATGTTACTGACTGAAAAGCACCATATTCCCATTACAGATGTCCCATAGGAGACAGCCTGTGAGCAGAAACAGGCCAGAGCAGAGATTGACAACCCCCGGCACAATCCAAGAACTGGTTGGAAAGATGCATCTATGTCTTTGAAAACATCCCACACCAGACCATTCTAATTCTGAAATGCACTGCAGCTCCATAACCGCTCTAAATGCATACGGTCAGGAACTAAACCTTCAGTGCCAGTTGATATCAACAGCTCCCAGCATTTCTTCATCTGTTCTGTGAGCAGAACTCTGATCTACAGAAAATCTAAACAATATTTGATTTTTGAACACAGCTGTTTTACAAAAATTTACTAAATGAGAGAAAAAAGGAGCTATTACAGTAATAAATAAAGGAGATCAAAACTGTTAGAATATTCTTAACCACAACCAATAATGTCAGTCTCTAGCCAGTTTGCCAGGCCTTTCAAAGGAATCGTCCACCTCTTAACTCTGTTTAAAGTAGTTATTGTACAATGTGCAGTTCCTCTCAGTTGCAATAGAAAATTAATTTTAGTTTTAGAGAAGCAATTAAAATTAATTTTAGTTTTAGAGAAGAAATTAAAAATAAGTGGCATGAAATAAAGCTACTCTTGGTAGCTGCTTTAGATATTACTGATAACACTCTGTAGAACAGACAGCAAAGAACAAGTCTACCTTGACTGCTCTGTCTTCAAAAACTGCCAGTTTGCCATCAGCTGTGCCTACCAAGAAGAAACTCTTCTGTTTGCTGAAATAAAATAAAATAATTAATTCTAGAACTGCCTTAATTAGGTAAGAAAAATTAAAATGAGAAGTCCCTAGTATTTTCAATATTCAATTAAATACTAAAAGCAAACACAACCCCTGTGATCATGAATGTAGTCCCCAGTTGCACTGGGTGGGAAATTAAGTGGAAACACAGGCAAAATAAGCAGTTGTCAGAACAAAAGTGCAGTGTGTACAGACATCATTTTCTGAACACCTCAGTTTACCAGTACTTTCAAAATGTAACCCAAAACATTTAAAATTAATTTATACCTTTGCTTTGAAAGAGAATTACAGTATAAACAAGTGATAGAGTCTGACATTTTCTGCAGACGATGCCTTCTTGTTTCATCTTCTGTGTTAACTGCCCACAGAGAAGCAGACTGGGTTCCTGCTACAATCCAGTTTTCTTTCTCAGTAGGAAGAGTCACTAAGGCCAAACTTATAATTTTACTGTCTGCAATATCCTGAGTCAGAAAAGAAGAAGAAGAAAAACAACTTGGTCATTATTTCAGTAACAGTAAATGCTAGTAAACTACTGATGATAAAAATATAGCACAACCTTCCTGGACTCTGGACAGACCCTTGGCCTAACCTCCCCTTTAAGAAATCTAAATCCCTATTAGCAGAATACATCATCAGCTGGGCTGCCTATCTTCAAAGTGCTGGGAAGGACCCCTCAAACAGTACACAGGAAAATCTCTCAGCTGAATGCTGACAAAAAAAAGATACTCTTTTTATTCTAATCAAGGTCTCAAAGCCATCAAAGAATTGAACAAATGGAATTCATGCAATACTAATTGCTAACAATGAAAATACTGACCTAATGTTTCTTTTTCTCATTTTAGAAAAACAACCCATATAATTTATACCAAAGCTACCAATTCAGATGTATCATGGTCAACAGATGGCAGACGGAAATAGAACTGAAACAACTTTGATGGTGAATCATGCTCAGTTCTGGCACACATGTTCATCACAGCACATCAGTCCTGGGTAAAACCTTTCCCCTTTGTTGATGGGATAGGACTGAGATGTACCAAAATCAAATGAAAAGAGCTGGAGGGCATCACCAAAGTGGCATGAGGAGACGGCATTTGTGGGAAGTGAGAAGTTGTTAAGAGACAACCTGGATTGTTAAAAGGAGGTAGAGACATGAAGGTCTGCCTAACTAGTCACTTCTTTTTGCGGTCTCCATGTTAGAAGTATTTTCCATTTCAGTAGAAGAAAGTAATCCAGTAGTGGAAAAACAGTATTATGAGAAAGTTCAGGCTGGATAGCAGGAAGAGAGTAAAAAGCAACTGCTTTTCTACTTCATTTCATGGATACAATGATGACTCATGAGCAATCTTTGTTCTCTCAAAGCTTAGCTTTCCAGAAGTAATATCCTGCTGTAAAAATGCAATTAATTTTTCTGAAATATATCTGTTTGCCAGAAAA
Organism: Irena cyanogastra; assembly: GCA_013397155.1. NCBI lineage: Eukaryota > Metazoa > Chordata > Aves > Passeriformes > Irenidae > Irena > Irena cyanogastra. The sequence continues at coordinate 32,064 of VWZV01007895.1, forward strand.
AACAGAATAAATGCCAACTTTCCCACATACCTCACAAGTATGTCCATCTGTGTTTAGGTTAACAAATGAAAGTTGTGCCTTTTCTGTGTTCCCATTGCCTATCCAGACTCCTGCCTTCTTGCAGCTTTGATTGGCAGCCACCATGCACTCTGCTGTAGATGTGCTGGGTAGGGAGACATACCTCATCAAACAGATAAGCTCTGCAGAATTCAGGATCTCATAAACCTATAAAGAAAGCCACAGCAAGCCCATGGTGACAACAATGGCTTGTACAGTGATAAACAACAAGCAACAGATAACAACATTTTTTAGATATGGATACAGTATCTCAGCAGGCCCAGTCATTTGTACTGCCACAGAACAGTGTGCAACTGCACTGACACTATTTAACAAAGACTTTCTGCATAGCTCTAGTAAAGACCAAGAAGTAATCTGAATTGTGTTTCACTACAATTGCTACACAGCAACACAGGGGAAAACAGCAACACAAGGGAAAAAGTGAGCTATTCTTTGATGTCCCTAGATTTCAATGGAACAGTTTATCCTGGATGGTGAGAGCAGGCAATATTTCATGGCAGTTTCCATTCCAGAAAAGAACAGCAGAAAGAAACCTGTGCTTCTCATTAACTTAATGCCTGATTCCTTTTCAGAAACCACAACTTTGTATAGCCATCTATCATAAAAAAGCAAATAAATGAACTAAGTAATACCTGGCAAGATGTTGGTCGTTCCTGAGGGTTTTCCTTCAAGCATTTTTTAATTAAATTTTCAACTTCAGGCCAGGGGGAACACCCATATTCTTTGACAGGATCTAGAATGTAAAATTACATAACTTATTAACCACCATTTACCATAGTTCTAAATAACCTTCTTATTTTTAGAATTCATCTGACTTCCTACTGAGCTGCTCTAAGAAATACCACATTCTTAGGTAAAATGTCAGCATGAAAAGCTTGGCATTGCTCATCTGCCATTATGTGCTAGAGCATGAAATGCTAGAACTAAAGTCCTTTTAATTAATAGCAGCTAAAGCAAATGGATTTTGCTTTTTCTTTGATGTCCCTGTGCCTGAGACTGGATCACAGATATATGTAGGTTCTGTTTCCATTAATGCTGACCATTCAAGGGTATGTCACTTCAGTCAATAGTCTTTAAAATTCCTGTAAACACTGTTTTCCACATTCATTCTTCTGAGTGTATGGAATACAGATGAACTTCCAACAAAGGATACAGCAAATAGACAAACAACTCCACATAGCATTTACAAGATATGGAAATTTAAATTCCTACTTAGTGCTTGGAATATGTATCTTATGACTATAGCTGCTGAACTCTCTGAGAACAAATCATTCATGATGGTGCCTGTATTGCTTTTCCTTTTAGTCCATCATAATCCACAGCAAATATTCCAGTCCTAACTCAGACAGAGGTAACATTAGTGATGAATACCATGCAAATCAACATACTCAGTGCAGCAAAAGACAAGCACAGTTTGCTTGTGAAATCAGCCAGCCCCTCTTTTGTGGAAATACAGAAATGATGAGCATAGGTGGAAGGAACTGTACTATCTCCAGAAAATAATATTTCAGTTATTCCACAGGGCTTATAATACAGTCAATACAGCTGCATTTAAGAGCTACTCAGTCATCAGTTCCTGGGATACCCCCTTCAGGAAGGGGGTGGAGACTGCCTGAGCTTAGAACTGGACTGTTTTCCTTAAGGAGTGGAAAATGTATGAACACTCTGTCTCTCATCATGGAGAAGCTGTGCCAGACTGAGTGATGCTGCTCTTTCCTAAATGGAGCAAAACATTCCTTAAAGAATGTTTCATGAGTATACCCACTATTGCTGGGCAATAAATAAGAACACCAGATATTAAGCTTGCAGTGCTATAAAAATTCAACAGCTCTCAACACTGGCAGAAATTGCCCAAGTGATGTTGTTCTGAGTTATATTGTCCAAATGACTACATCATGTCCAGCCTGGTAGCTTGTTTAATCTTCCTTCCAGCAGCCAATAATTATGTATTGTAATGCAGAAGGAATATGAAGAATGTTATATTTTTCAAAGTCTCCTTCTATGATCACTGTTAGATACAACATAACTCATAAGATATGCTATTTCTGGAAGAGGCAGGACAAAAGATAAAACTTTTAGAAACAAGGAATACCTGGTAATTTTCCTTGTATTGCTAATTCATCAAATTCATTTGGAAACTTCAAGCCTTCCATTATTCTACCTCCTCCTGTTAAAATGTCATAAAGCAGCAAGCCAAATGAATAAACATCAGCTTGCTGATTGTAAATAACATTTCCTCTGGCAACCTCTGGCGCTCGAAATCCTGCAAATAAATCATTCATTAATAAGTATGCTTCATATCAAGATGAAGCCATCTTTGTACTTTAAAAAGAAAACAATTACTGATAAAAATGACACAGGAAGTACAAGGAAAAATCACCAAACTATTTCTGGGCTGGCAATAACTTGTATTTGGCAGATGACCAAAAATATCAGCAGTAAGTATAAAGGAAGGGGATAGTACAGCAGTTACAGAGCTCCTGCCCCTTTTAATATAAAATAATCACTTTATCAATGAATGCTGAACATCAAGGGCAAGTCTGCAGTCTTTATTGATGGTCTAACATTTAAGCCTTGAAGTGATGCTCCCAAGCACAATTTAAAAGACCTAAAGGAACTTTTCACGGTGGTTCAATTGTTCAGGGCTTTTGAATGGATGCTAATAGGTTCTCTCTAAAGTTAGGGAACAGTGAAGATACTTACTGCCCTTAAAAAAAATTAAGACTTATGTACACTTTACTGGAAATTAAAGCAAAATATTTTAGCAGTATAATTTCAGTATCACAATAACCATACTAAAACCAGACAAGAAAAAATTATTATGAATGCATGTAATTTAAGTTCTTCTTTTTAAACCGTTCACAGACTCCTTGATTGTTCTAAAAGCTGATAAAACATGAACTGGAGGAATGGCCAAGAGGTATAAATCTGACATCACTACTTGTAATATGATTAGGACTCCTTTTTGTAATTTTTGACTAGAATATAGAGTTGAGTTACTTCTTACAGACTAGATGAAACATAAATTAGCTATTTTTGGACATAATGGACTTTATATCAAATCATACTTCCGTACCTGGTGTGCCTTCAGAGGTTTTTATTCCCATTCGGCAACAATACTGGGCAATGCCATAGTCAGCTATTTTTGCAATAACAGCTGAATTGGGATACAAGGTAAAGAGCAACACATTGTGAGGCTTTAAATCACGGTAGATGATCATTGCTGAATGCAGGTACCTAGTAATCAAAAAATATTTACTGAAAGCATTCATAAGTTAGGGATGCATCTGTATACACACACTGAGTGCATTATTCTTGTAACAGTAAATTGCGCTTTCAAACATAAAATATTGTGTTAAAAACGTCAAACATCAGCAACATGACACAGCCTTTCTGGACAACAACTTTAGAATTGTTCTGAAATACTATTTACTGTTTACTACTTTACTATTTACATTGCAGTATTTTAGTACCAAGTTTTATCTTCAGAGTCACTGATAGTTTGAAAAATGCATCTTAGAACCTTAAGCTTAACCCTCTTGCAGGTTCTGTCGTTTTAAAGTCACACTGCAATGAGGTAAGGTAATTAATGGATTTTCAGAACTTCAAAAATGGACTAAATTAATTTCTTTGACATTTCAGTAAGAAATCAACATCCACATGGAAATTGCACCCGCATCACTCATTAGCAGGGAAAAAAAACAGGTAACAAAAGTATGTTACCAGCCAATCAATCATAAAAATACAATCATGTGTATGACCCAGGAAATATTCTGCTTGAGATGTGAGAGAACAGAAGCTTTTCATTTGCAGTATATCATCTTCAAAACTATATCCTGTTTTTACAGCAAAGCAGAAGTCACATTTACCTTAAGCCATCTGCTACATGTAAAGCTATCCTGTGCTGAAGTGTTCTAGTTAAACTTGCATTGTCCTGTTGAAGCAAACGATCAAGAGATCCTTTGAGGGCCAATTCCATCACCAGCATCCGGGGACGGATTGCAGCAGCCAGCAAAGACACTAAGCTGGGGTGGTGGAGGTGACAAAGCACTGCAAGCTCCTGTAAATTGTAAAATCAGATGAAATAGTGCAAATAGCATAATCTCTACATCTGAAGTAAACTGAGGAATGTTTTGGAGTGAGGACTTGCAATTTACTTAAAATTTTAAAACACTTTGCTAGGGCTGTATTTCAAGAGCAGCACTACAGAAAGAAAGGCAGTATTTCTTACTTGTCTTAGGAGCCTGAGGGAAGTGTGTTTATTGAAAATCTTTACAGCAACTTCTTCACCACCATAGGATGCACGGTACACAGATCCAAACCCACCATCGCCTGTTGAACAATAACATTGAAGAGTATTACTAATCAAGGGATAACAACCATTTCTCAAAAATAATAGTGAAAGGGTTCAGTTTTAAAATATGTGGATCACCTACTGTGTTAAGATTCATGATCAGTAAACTAAACACATAAAAGCCAGTGTCCTAGTGCAAAAATTAATGGAAAATTCAAAACTCAGTAACCTGAAATTCAGAATACCTTAAAATAATACATTTCTTCAGAAAAGAAATCTCTAAAATGCTTTTCATATGTTGCAGAACTGGCTTCAATAGATTTGTTTACATAATCTCTGTAAAAAAACCCCACCCTACAAAATAATGCTTACCCAAGAGAAATTCTGGAGATTCATCAAATTCCAGGTCATCATTGTTCAACATAATATTTCTAGGCAAATCAGCCAGTATGAGATCAGGAGCAATCTGAGCAATTGGAATGGTCTGTCTTGGTTGATCTGGATTTACCAAAAGGTCACCTAAGAAAAACAAAAGAGAAAATGAAAAAAAAAAAAAGAAGGGTATGATTCAAAAAGCACTGAAAGGCATGAGGATCTCTGAGAATTCATAAGATCAACGTACCTAAAATTAGATTAATATATGTGCTTATATATATTCACATATATGTGTGTGTATATATATATATATATGCATCCACATAGACATATGTACTAATTAAGTTTGCCATTCAAATTTTTGGCTCTTACATCTTTAAGTATTTTCAAGGTTCTATATCTGTATCAATAAAATGTGAAAAAATTGCTGCTATGTAACACTACAAAACTAACCAAGAGATCATTTTTCTGTCTGTAAAAAGAAAGAATACTGTTAGTATGTAGAATGCCATACTGAATATTGCCTTTTAAATTACTGTGCTATGTGATCCAGCCAAGAGATCAAGTACTAGTTTTACTATCTGCTGGATTCAGTTCCAAGATTGAAGCTGCATTATCAGTATTACGACAAAATGATTCTTTCATTATTGTTATTTTTATATAACTACACAGGGTAGATAAAATCTGTCTCATATTCTATTCTTACATATACTAGACTGCTCTGACATAAAAAAATCCAAGCTGCTTTTGACTTACACTATAATTTTCTCTTATGGAAATGAAACATTTTTAAATAACATGAAATACCCAAATGCTATAAAAGGGATGTTGCACAGTGTTTGTGTAGATACAAGTGTACCTCTATATACCTCAAATGGCATAAATATATACCTTCTTCAGCCTTCCTAAGCAAGTCATCAAGTAGTATTTTTTGGTGTTCTTCACCATCTTGAAAGCTGTACAGAGCCCATTTCTTCAACAGTGTTTCCCCTTCACCACACACATCTATTTCCAACAAACCTGGAAACCATTCTTCCATAAGAGAATCTATGTGATCCACAACTTGCCCCAAAAGGATGCACCCTTTAAGAAACAAAAAGAGGAAAATTACAGATCCAATCTTCCATACTTTTAATTACAAAGATAAACTCTATATTCCAAAGGCAAAAGCACAACAAACCAAAATGGCAAGCTGCAATCAAACTGGAGCAAAATTCAGACTCAGGAATAATTAACCTTTTCTGCAAGAAGGTGCTGTAATTTTCAAAAAACTGTCTGGGTTGTTGTCAAACACTGCTGATTCCACTAGACAATAAGCTTCAGGAGACCAGTTCAAGTAGATGCCTTGTCTCCAATACATTCTGTTAGGACGAAGAGCTCGCTCTAGAAAACAAAAAAATAGATTAAAAGTCTGATCTCCAATATGAATGTAAATTTAAAAATATTCAGAATAATTAATGGTACTTTGAATATATAATTATGATTGTAGGATTATACTTACCCAAATAACAAACAAAATAAAAGCTACAACCTTGCAGGCAGCATAGCTCCACAAAAACTAAATATACGTCAACTTCTATTCAATTCTAGAATAGAATAGTTGCATACCAACAAACTGTAAGTATTTAATCAGATGGTAAGTCATGCAGCAGGTAGGCATTACAGAAATGCTTAGGTACTTTCAGGTTCAAGCACAGAATTACTCAGGCAAAATATGAAAAAAAGCTGTGATTTAAATTTTTCCTGTCACACACTCATGGAATAGCAGGATGCAACTGGAATTTGATGCTCAGAGGAAACTCAAATGCCAGGATCAGGAATTTACAGGTGATATTTGTAGCGTATTACCATGTGAAAGCATGGAATTCTTGGGAAAAAAGTAAAGACACATCCCCTCTTTATGATAAAAGCAAAGCTTTGAGACTTAAATAAAGGGAGAATTAATGAACCTGAAGAAAAGCAGTTTGTTTTTCTGTGTGGAAGACATATCCCTTCCTCTATTCTTTGTGGAAGCAAATAGCAATAAACATAAGGATTTCCCCTATCTCTAGCATGTGAAGGAGAGAAATGGACCACTTACAACCTTGACTTCCTTTTGCATACCACTGCAAGATCAGGCACTATCTGTTCCTGGATACTTCTAAGTTACAAAAATGACCACTGTCTTTTTCTTACATTTGTGAACTGTTCAGAATTTAGCTAAAGCAAAACAGTGTTGGGGACTAAAGCTTTAACATGCAGGTGTTGGCATTCAAGGCAAACTTGCACACTATTCCTTTTGAAGATAAAGATTTGTACCTCTTCCTGATAGCATGTAAGGTGATATCTCAAGCAACCTGTTGATGAGCCTGGACCAAAATCCCATAGGAAAGTATGGCATCTCATAAAGCCTGATGATAATTTCTGAATTTTCACAGTGGGGAAGCTCTATAACAGGTCTGTGATCAGACAAGCTGAAAGAAGAAAAATATTAAGATAGTATTTGATGATGTAATATATCTGAGCTGATAATATATTATTTATCATATAAAATGCATTATTTATTAATGAATGCATTACTGAGATGGTAAGGGAGCTAACAGATAGTGTGTTTGTTTACTCTGCTTGCTTGTGTCAAGGTGAAGTTCTGACTGTAATTTAAACCCAACAGCTACTCACTAACAGATCATTTGATATTTAATGCAACTATGAGAAAAACCTGAGACATACATAAGGCAGGCAAGACATTCAGACAAAATCTTCCTGTCCCAGGGCTTTGAAGGACATAAAAATCCTACTCAGTGCAGCCATGCAACACTCTCATTTGGCAACATAAAATTATTAAACACATTAGGGAAATCTGTAACTGAGGCAGAGAAACTGAGTTATCTGCTTCAGATAAAACAAAAATACCACATTCAAAGTCATAACACTTTTTTTGTCACCACATTTAATATCTACACTTTTTGAAGGAGATAGTGCCTTTGAGTAATTTGTCAGTGGTTCTCACTTCGTGCAAATAGCTTATGGAAACGTTGTGTTATCTTTTATATTGCAATAAATATCTGTAATGCTGACACACTGCTGTGATGCTAAATTATACTCTCTTTGCTGAAGTCTTGAAGCATGGTAACTGTAAAGGAAATACTACCCTCATAAATATTCTATCATTCATAGTTTCCATTTACCCACCATGTTGATACAACACAAGCTTTATCTGCTACAAGATCAGCTTAACATATCTCTTCTGAAAGCATTTACTCAAATGTAATATATGAAGAGCATGCCATGCTTTCATGTACCAAATTGCTCTGATGATCAGTGAAACCAGTTAGCCTCATGGGAGGTTTCAACTTTGATCTATCTCTGTGGCTGTCATTTGTGGGTTGAGCTCCTTGCTTACCTGCTTGGGATTAGTAGTTGGTCCTCTCCTAATGGCAAAGCAATCTGAAACTTTTCCAGAAGCTTAAAGTATTGTGACATATAGATTTTAGGGAACTTGCTCTTCTTCAAAAGGAATTTTTCCACATCTGAACGCTTTACAATTCCCTTAGGGTATTTAGAAGAGCCTTCCACTTTCACCATCAGAATCTTTAAAAAAAGTGAAACAATTTCAGGTGTACATTCATTATTAGATGAAAGTTTCAGAGTTTAGAAAATCTGAATATATATAATAAATTTTTAAAGTGTTTCTAGATCAACATTTCAATGATGGTCTCACTTAAGCAGTCAGTCTGCTGCTCTCCCATTCCAACTTCATATCCATTCACTTGTCTCTGCCATCTGTACCTAGCATACAGTTACAGTTCTTCCACCTTCTTACAGCCTTTAGCCCAAAGTTTCAGCTTTCATTCCAACCTGTGGCAACATATTGCAGGATTACCTTGCACCCATGGCGTTTTTCTATTCTACTTGTATTCTTCTGTCGGCTGCAGTTTAAATGATATTGGACATTACAATGTAAGAACTGAGAAGCAATGACACAGTTGTCCAGAAGGCAATAGAAACAGAAAGAACCAGGTAAAAAAATGTGGTCCTTGAGAAAATTCTAGATCATGAAACAATAAAGAAACGGTGAAGAAGGAACACTGATGAGCTACAGTGGCTTTAGACAGGGGAAAATGTACCATAAATGTATACATAGAAAGTGTTCAGTCTGACCTGTGCCATGATTTTACACAACCACTTCGGATCTACAAAATACAGATCTCTTAGCTGTAGTGCTGGGTCTTGGAAATGAAGGAGAACACCTGCACAAAGAATACTCTAATTAGCAATGCATTGCTCAAGATCAATTTTAAGCAAAGTAAGCACTCCATTCTGAGCTGGTTTTGCTATATCACTTGACATAAACAATTTGAATAATAAATACAGCTATATTGATGTCAATACCTCAGAACAGTGGAGTATAAGCACAGCTTGCTCAGCTTTACCTTTATTTTCAGATTTTTTCTTAGATTTTTAATCTGATTTGCTTTTTTGCTAAGCTCTGTGTGGTTTATTATTTAACCTTAGGAAGTCAGTACTGCACTGAGATAAGCTGTTACTTGTGTTCCTCTAACCACTATTCTATTTGAGCTATGAGAGCAATTGCATCTTTCTTCAGCAATTGTACTGCCTAACCAGCAGTAGAATGTTTTCAAGGAGGGGTAAGAGAGAACAAGAGATATAAACTGTTACAGTACTGATCCTTCACGTCATAGAATTCCCTTCATAATAATGTGGTTTAACAAACTAATGTTACCCAAGCTTAGATGCTCCAGCTTGCCATTTTGTGGCAACCTCGTGAAAGACTTAAAAATGTGTACAGACCTGTCAGCTGCAGATTTACCACAAAATGCTAACAAACACACATTGAAGAGAATTTTTACCTGATTCGTTCAGAAAGTGAATTGCATGAGGGAGTTCATTTTCATCTAGCTGCAACTGGCCTTCTTGTACCAGTTCCAGCAAGCGTTTCTGATCAATTACAGGAAATTCCACTGGGACATTTTTACGTTCCAGCAAAATTCTCTTTTCCAGCTCCAGGTAGCTGTCAGGAATTAGCTGACCAACCACTGGTTGATCTCTGATCTGTAAAATTACGAATAATAACAATCTTAAATGTACTAATCTATTCATGTGAAATGCAGAAAATCAAACTAAGATATAAAGTGCATGTACACTCAATAGNATATTCACATAAAATATGAGCAATTTTGTCAAACATTCAGAGAGCCATCTATTTCAAAAGAGAAATATCAAAAAATCAGCTTTTTCTAGAAGGAAGGAGTGTACATCTGTATTTCATTCTTTGCAGATTAACACTACTGGCAATAAAATAGAGGGACATTATTCGTTAAGAACATCTAACAAAATGGAAAAGCCAAAAGAAATGGTACTTTGCTAGCTGTCATTGGAATAGAGCAGCGGTGAAACATCAGCAGGTACTGCATAGCAAAGGAGAACACATCAGAAGTGATTTTCATCAACACTAAACTGATTGCAGTGCTGTGTCCTGTATCACTGCCCAAGGTGAAAAGAGTGGAAAAGACAAGTTCATTAACAGGAACAATAAACAAACTCTTTATGTGAGTGTGTTGCCCAGTCATGGCTAAGCATCCTACAAAAAGAAAAGACAAGTAATGCTCGCTTACCATGGAATGGCTCCATAAATGGAGATAAACACTTAGAAAAAATGGTAAATACATAGGCAGATTCTCAGGTCAATTCCCTACCATAGTTCTGGAATAATTCCCATTAATAATAGGATACTAAGCATATACTTAATAGCATGATTTCAAGCCTGTATCTAGTCAGTTTTAAATTAGTCTAATTCTGATTTCCCCAAAATTTATACTGGTGTAAATGAAAAATGCAATTTTAACTCATTATTTCTTTAATAATACTCCTTTCTTATTATTATCAGTAAATTCAAAATATTGCCAGAATATACAAACTATTATTTTGCACATCATTTTATACAATTTTAAGTCCAAAATGATGCTGATCATGTCTTTTTATGTCTAAAAATATTTTCGTATCCAATACATGATGTATTGCAGCTCTTGTTTAATATTCTTACTTTTTGAAGAATTTTTTTTCTTCTTTCCCTATATAAATATTTATGGTTAATTTGCTGTTCACCTACAGCTCCCTGGAAAGGAGAATTCCACTCTGCATGTCTTACCTTGATGTTAAAAAGCCATGGCTTCATAGCATCCACCTCTGCGTGTCCTTTGCTGAGATCATAAACAGCAAGATACAAAGCCCTCTGGGTCATGAAATGAGGATGGGTACTGTAGAACTCTTCTTGTCCTAACAATTAAAAATTTCCATTGTTTAGTACTTCCTTGACTGAACATCTTCAGATCACAAAAAGGCAGAGGAACACAAGGCCCCAGACCACGAGTTCACAAATGAAATTAATATTTGCAGAAATTTTTATAAATTGACAGGAAACCGTAATAACTACAAATTTTAGGAAAACACTCTGTATAGCTCCTCGATTGAAGTGTAAAGTTAAAACACATACACTGGTTTTATATCAAGTGTAAGATTTAACTGAATAAACATGGTTGCTGCATATACAACTTAAAGGTTGTGATTCTTTTAAAACTTCAATACTGAATTTCTCCCTCACTCTTTACTTTCCCTTTACTTTCTTCCTCTCCTTTCTTCTATACTTTCAGCAACTTCCAAATAANTCATTTATTGACTAACATGGCTTCTGAAAGCTAGATGTAAGTAATTATTCTCTCAGAATTATAATGTCTTTCTATAAATAGCTACTCAGGGAAGAAAATATTTCCATATTACTTATACATAAAAAAATAATAAATGAGGTCTCTCAGAAGATGTTATTTCAAAGAGAACCTTTGGTTCAAAGTAAAAGGAAAATACTCACTGTATGAGCAGATTATATCATACATCTTCAGTCAACACAAAGCAATAGACAAATTAATAAAAAACCCTCTACTTCTTGTAATACGTAATATCTCTAGCCATGCCTTTAGGGAAATTAGGGTTAAGAGGCTAGTAGCTCGATTAAAAGTCTCCACTGCTGGCAGTCAGCAGACAAGAGAATAGAACGAAATAAATTTAGCCACATGAGTGACACAAAGGGGTGCTTTGTGCCTGTTTCCTGAGCCTCCATTCCTTCCTGCGGACACCCTTTAATATTTGATAATCACTAGTACCCAGCCAGTTTTTCCCTTCTCCATGCGTGGTGATCTACTAACTTTTGTGAGGAAATGGAAGACAACTTTCCCAATGTTTACAAACTAGCTTCTTAGCTGCAATTTTTCTCTCACCAATGTACTGTGATGTTTTTAATGTGTCAAAAATATAATTGATACCTTGTGGAGATGAAATTAGTACCTTGTGTAATTTCAAAGACTTCAGAGTACTAGATGACAAAGCTGAATACTTAACTAGCGTTGTCTATCTCTTTTAACATCCCTTTCACAAACTACCTACATAATTTATGGTAATTATCTAATTTCCTTCAGGCCACCTTACATCTGTATAGAAGTTTAAACATCAATTTAAGGCATAGTCTCAAAAGATGTAGACATTAAAGGAACAACATTTTTCAAAAAGCAGAACTTCTCTGTGGTGTGAATAAGTACGGTGAGACATAGAGCCACATAAAAACATCAGCTTGATTCATGTCTACTAGACATATGAGAAAATGAATTAACCCATTTCAGTTGAAGAGGGCACCTCCTTGCCATTTAGGACTGGCTAGCTGTTTCTTGCACTGTGGAATAAAGTTAGGGAGATTTTGGCTATGGCTAAGCTGATAATTCCTGAGAGAAACAAGAGAGGTGTGTGCACTTCAACTCATTTGTAACACCACTGGTGTGAGGCTAGTCATAAATACACCACTTGCTCTATAAAATTTTCCAAGCAGTCATTCAAAAACTGATTTGGGTTCTGGTATGATCTATGAAGTTCTGCCATTGATTTAAGTAGCACAGGACATCATCTTTTCTCTTTAGTGTGTTATAATAGAAATGAAAAATGTGTTGCTGAATGAATTAAAAAAAAAAGTATATTCTTTTTGTTACAGATAAGATCCTGTCTTTCTATAAGCTCCTTGCCTGGGCTGGTCTCTTCATTCACACTTAGGGCTTCGTGGCTAAGGATAGGGCAGGAAATGAGTTGGGATGACTTTGGAGACTAACAGAATTACAAGTGCAAATATTCCAACCTAGGAGGATTACTCAGCCCCCAGGGTCTTCTTTTCCTGCTTTAATTCACTTTCCTCTTCACAGAAATAGTTTCATGCTATGTAAACTGAAATCAGTAAATGGGAAACCAGTTGGTTTTCACAAACCACAACATCATATTTTCTGTCCCCTGAAATCTTGCAATACTTACTGTAATTACATGATGCCACCCAAGGTTTTAGTTAAATTTCTTTGTAAGACAAAGATGGCTCATTTTTAATTAAATACTTGATTTATGGCCCTAGTGCTTGAAAACAGAACTTAGCTGAAATTTTTACTAAGCTGATTTTTTGGGAAGAAACTCAAATTAAAACAAACCTGGTGATTTTCCTTCACTATTACATGGAAATTTATTTAATTATGTATTAATGTTCAAAAATGTATTCACTTAAGTAAAACCAGGATGTTTTCAACATTAAAAACAGTACGTAGCTTACCTTGAAGTGAAGACTCTCCTTTATGATGATTTTCCGAAGTCTGATGATGGAATCAGATTCTTCTGTAGCATTGACAAAGTGGTAATCCTGGATTGCTGGGAAGCCCCGCTTGTTCAACAGCTCTCTGGTAATTTTACTCATGCAGGCCTTACGTTGCATTTCATCAGAAACATCCAAATGAGTGCCAACAAGAATGACAGG